>ML384669.1:0-29149 GCA_005239525.1 Nicotiana knightiana | reverse complement strand
GGGGGGGGGAGGGGAAGGGATGAGGTTGTGGTAGCGAATAACTCAGTAACCTATAGTTTATCTCCACAGTGTCATGTTAAGTTTCCACTTACAATGGAGTACGCCACATTGATATCGTTGTTATGTAAAAAAAATGAGTATGAACAAACGTTCGGTGAACCTTAAAGTAACCGGAAGATATCCTTATTCTCTCATTCCGCAAGGGGTTGCTTGTTATGCTAAGTTTAACATCGAAGATTAGGAAACTCTAAGAGATTTTTTGAGGACTCCGGATGAATACCAAAAATTTCTTGTGATAAAAATGTTGGACATGTACGTCAAGGTTGAAGACGTTCATAATAATGAGGTTGCGCAAAGCAGGGATAACCTTCGGTCATCTGGTGGTTATTTTGGAGCAGTTTTAGCTGAGCAGGTTCCGGCTGAAAGAGTTTGGCCTGATCTAAACTTATCTCCACGGGCGAATGAGGAGCGAGGAAATAATTCTCTCCAAGTTTACATAATTTACAAGAGGAGTGGTAAACTTCAATATATTCTTTTGTATTACGATGTTTATTTTTGCTGTATTGAGTTTGTATTAACACTCATATATTTCACAGGGGGTGCCAACCAGATATGAATTTTACAAGTTATGAACCAATGCCTAGTTGGAATACGCCTAGTTTTAGTGTGTTGGATCATGGTAGTCCATCCGGGAGTCATCACCAACAGGATAAATGTCCATCATGCGATGTCAACACATTACGATTTGAGTAACTCATTATTTTGTTGATTGTGCAATAGAAACGAGCAACTTGAATGTCCTTTCCTTACTCCATTGCCCGAAGACGACATATCTAATCAGGATCTGGTAGATGCACAGAGTCAGGAAGAGAATAGTGATTATGAAAATAATGTCGATGAGTATGAAGATGACACACCCTTCCCTAATGAGGGTGATGATGAGGAGGAAGAGAATGATGAACCTGATTTGACGAGGGAGGATGCTCCACACCTGTTAAACCAAGAGTGTACGAGTCCCACGTGCTGTTTCATTCAAGGGAGATTCCCTACCTTGATCATTTTTCAAGTATGCCAGATGTGGATGCCCTCACAAGGGATATTGACGAAATTTGGATAGCAATGTGAGATGAATCTAGAGCAATGATGATGTCAGAGGGCATGCTTTTTCTCGATAAAGCGTGCCTAACCAGGGCGGTGCTAATGTACACCGTTAAAGAGTGTCGTGAGATCACGGTACGCGAGTCATCTCCAGATGTATACAAGGTAGTCTTTCGTAGATGGTTTACGGGTTGTAATTGGATGCTCCATGCGAGGAAGAAGAAAACAAGTATGTGGGTTGTGGGTAAATACATTGGCACCCACAATTGTGAAATGGACACATTCAATGGAAATCATTTTAACTTGAATGTTGACTTGATTTCTCTTGAATTGATTTCACACATTGAACCGCCATAAGGTACAAGATCAAAGAGTGTATAACATCTGTCCATCAGGAATATGGGTGCACCATTACCAAAAGAAAGGCACTTCTCGGGCGCAAACGTGGGTTTGAAATTGTTTATAGTAACTAAGATAAGTCCTTTGCATATCTACCCAGGTACATGGCAAAATTGCAACACTTTAACCCCGGGACTGTTATTGAATGGAAGCTTGAGCAGAGTCCGGGAATACCAGAACATATATTAAAATATGTGTTCTGGGCATTTAAACCAACAATTGATGGTTTTCTGCATTTCCGGCCGGTAATATCCATAGACGGCACTCATGTCTATGGAAAGTATGATATTAAGTTATTGATCGCCGTTGAAGTAGATGCTAACGGAAGTATATTTCCCTTAGCTTTTGCTATTTGTGCCAATGAAAGCCAAGAGACGTGGACTCTATTTTTGAACCACATGAAAGAGCACGTTATCAAACAGCGTTCACGTATTTGTCTAATATCTGATCGGCATGGTAATATTTTAAGTTTTGTACAGAATTTGCGTGCATGGAAGGAACCGTGCCTACCACCGTTACTGTGTGAGGCACCTGAAGGCCAATTTCCAGAAGGTATATTCCAACAAGAATTTGCATGATTTAATGTGGATGATTGCAAAAGATCACCAAGAGTGTAAATTCAGGAGGCGCATGGAATCTATTAGGCAGGAAGACGAGGGAGACTATCATTGGTTGATGCAACATGGGCTTGACAAGTGGACTTTGTATGCGGATGGTGGAAAAAGATGGGGAATTATGACTACAAAAGTGTTAGAGTCTTTCAACGGGTTATTGAAGTCTGCACGTGAATTGCCTGTCACTGCCATGGTGCGGATGCCATTCAAGCAGATGGCAGAGAGGTTTGTTGAAAGGTCTAGAGGTGCATCGTCATTGATGGAAAGATGTGTTAAATTTATGCAAATACCAATGAAAAGATTTGAGAAATACAGGCCGCGAGCACATTGGCATTCATATTTATAGTATTGCAACGAGCAAAATATTTTTGAAGTTCGCACTGCCATCCATCAAAATCAGGGGAATAATACACACACCATAAATGAATCCAGAAGGTTATGATCTTGTGGGAAATGGTACATTTACCACATGCCGTGCTCACATGCCATCAAGTGTTTTCAACATACAGATTTAGGGGCAACCAACTACGTTGATAAAGAATATAGTGTTGTTGCATACTTAAACACTTATAGTGGGCAGTTGCAGCCAGTGGTTGCTGAGCATTACTGGCCGCCGTAACCATTTAAAATGGTTTGTAACAAGGAGTATGTACGTCAACTACAAGTGCAAAAAAGAACGATGTCGCGCCTCTCTTTCCTCCCATTTTCGGATCAGTCAGGGTATTCGACATTATTGGGACAACTCGTTTCCTCTTGGGAAAGGGATAAGGAATTGAAGAGTCGCCACCTAACAATTTTAAGGTGCGTTAAGGAACCTACTAAAAGTTATTTACAAACACAGATTATGTCACGACCTAAAATCCACAAGGTCGTGATGGCGCCGGACATCATTGTCAGGTAAACCAAATCATTAATTAATCAAAATAAATTTCCGGTTTAACATTTATGAAAAATATTTCCTTTCACTTTATTACATATTATCCAAATAAGATCTGTTAATTTAAAAACAATGGTTTGAATACTACACTTTAGCAAATATATCCCAACACACCCCAGAACCTAGGGTCAAAATACATGATCAATTTCTAAGAATTTATACAATCATCACAAAGCCTGTCCGAAATACAAATTGGACTAGGAAATTTAAAATGAAAACAAATACAGAACGAGGGAGTCTCTGTCAGCTGCGGATCGCCTCCGGATGATGTAGCTCGCCTAAGTCTCCGAATCCTCCACATTGCTATGAAAGTACCTGTGCAATAGAAATGCACAACAAGTGTAGCATGAGTACAAAAACAACGTGTACTCAGTGAGTCGCCCGCCTAACATCAGAGAGGTAGTGACGAGAGGTCGAATTAGTCACTCACTAGGGTCCAACAATTTATTTAACAACATGAGATGAACACGACAGGCATGTAAAGGAGTAAAGCGTCATATATATAAGGCACTGAAATCCAAGTAAATACTGGAAGCAAACAAACATTTACCACTTTCTCATTATTTTCCCAAATATCTTAAATAAAAAATTTCCTCTTTGTTTTTCCCCAAATATCATAAATTCATAATTTCTTCTTTATTTTCCCCCAAATATCTTATCACTTCAAAAATTATGAAAATAAACATTTAAAAATTTAGCATGCACATACGGGATAAGGACAACCGGCTTGAGCCATCATAATAATCATCTTTGTGCACTGCCAAAGGTCGAACGACTCGAACCATAATATTTCTTTCAATCTCGCCGTGGCGTACGGCCCGCAACCATGAGAGTGGGGGAAATAATACTCCGCTCGCGAAATGTAAATTATGAAGCGGTCACATGCAGTCATGCACAATCAACAATCCACCCCGACTATGCCGGGAAAATAAATACTCAAGTAAATGACAGATTTCTCTTTCGAAAACCACAAAATAGTATTTAAACCCTTTTTCAAAATTCACTTGCCAAGTTTTTAAAATGTTTAATAACATAACCTTATCCGAAAATACAATTGCCCGCGAAGGAAATCAATTCTCTTTTTAGATGCTTAAGAAAATAAACTATAATCTTCTTTAGTCATTCAATTACAATTTCAATTATATTAGCAGTCTAATATTAAAGACAAGATCATAGGTACAATAGGTAAGGTTAGCTAGTGGGTCCTAGGCTACCCAAACATGGCATAATAGTAGCTACGCACGGACTCCCGTCACCTCGTGCGTACGTAGCTCCCGCAGATAGTAACACATACTTAATTAGTTCACCTATGGGGACAATTTCCCCTAGCAAAGTTAGAAAGGAGACTTACCTCGCTCCGAAATTCCATAACCGGCCTCCAAGCCCTTTCGATGACTCCAACGGACGCACATCACCCCAAAACTATCCAAATAACGGCAAACTAATGAAAATATACTCTAATATTTGCAACAATTCCAAATTATACAATTTCCCAACCTCGCTTAGTGAAATGACCAAAATGCCCTCAGGCCCACGCGCCCGGAATCCGAAATTTCTTGAAGATATATTCTACCCATAGCCTTACTAACTCAAATATACAATTTACTCAAATATTCATGCTCAATTTGTGGATAAAAGTCCAATTTCCATTTTCTAGGTTTCTTTAAGATTCTCCAAATTTCTAATCAATTTCCATGCCTAATCCATGCATATAATCTTGTATTTAAATTAAAAATGGGAGGAGTTTACTTACCCAGTGATGCTTGGTGGAAGACCCCTCTTGAAGCTCCCCAAACTCGCCCATACCAAGTGAAGAAATGAAGAAATGGCTAAGAATCCCGCATTTATGTTAATCTGCCCAGGCTCAATTTTCCTCTCTGCATTCGCGTCATCCCGAGTGCGTTCGCGAAGGGCAACAACCCTGATCCTCCGCGTTCGCAGGGCTTCCTGTGCGCTCGCATAGGACAAATGGCCCCCAGGCCCCCAGGCCCCCAGCTCCCTTTCCTTCTACGCGTTCGCACACCGTACCCCGCGTTCGCGTAGTGATCACACCCCAAGCCACCACGTTTGCAGCCCCTTTTCCGTGAATGCACAAGCCAAATCCAGCAGCCCTCGAATTTCCTTCTATGAGATCGCACACAAGGGACTGCAATCGCATAGCACACCAGATACACCAGAAGACAGCAGCAGCAGAACAGAGAAAAATGGTCCGAAACCACCCCGAAACACACCCGAGGCCCCCGGGACCCCGTCCAATCACACGACTCAGTCCTAATACCTCATTCGAACTATGTCGAGCCTTGAAATCACATCAAACAACACCGAAACCACGAATCGCACATAAATCCAAACTTTATGAACTTAGAAATTTCTAACTTCTACATCCGATGCCGAAACCTATCAAATCACGTCCGATTGACCCCAAATTTTGCACACAAGTCATATTCGACACTACGGACCTGCTCCAACTTCCGGAATTACATTCCGACCTCGATATTAAAACTTCCACTTCCGGTCGGATTTCTCAAAAACCTTCAAATTTCTATCTTTAGCCAAATGACTTCAAATGACCTCCGGACATCCGAATTCACTTCCGATCGCTCCCAACTTCAGAATCACCATACGAAGATATTCCCAGACTCGAAATCCCAAATGGACATCAATAACTCAGAAATGCACTTCAAGCCCAAATTTATGAAATTCTTCGAAAATGCTAACTTCCACAATATGCACCGAAACGCTCTCAGTTTATCCAAAACCCGATCCAGACATACGCCTAAGTCCGAAATCATCATACGAACCTGCAGGAACCTTCAAATCCTGATTCGGAGATCGTTTACTCAAAATTCCAATCTTAGTTGATTCTACCAACTTAAGGCTTCTGAAATGAGAATTTTTCTTCCCAAATCAACTCTAAACTTCCCGAAATTCAATTCCGACCACGCCTACAAGTCATAATACCTGAAATGGAGCTGCTCACGACTTCAAACCGCAAAACGACGCGCTAGAGCTCAAAACGACCGGTCGGGTCGTTACATTCTCCCCCACTTAAACTGATGTTCGTCCTCGAACGTGCTAAGAAATTCTCTGGAGTTATCTAAAATCACTGTTTAACACCCCGAGCACCTGCCCGTGCTACCACAACCCAGTTGAGTACATTAGCTTAATCAAATCTGAAGATTTCTTCTTTTATCCATATAATAAGCTCAGAGCCTAGTTCCAAGACTTGAAATTTTTCTACCAGTCCTAGTTCCAATAAATAAATACCGTATCAACTACCACATGACATACCAGAACATGACTACCGTCCTTTGCTGAATCATCACCATGCACCGCATAACTCATCATCTGACCACAATGGCATTCCCTGAACCTTAATAGCCAAAATTTCACAAATCTGGTGCTCCCGATGCACTTCATAAAAAATATGCATACACCCTGCTATAATGCTGACGATACCACCACAACGGAGGAGATGTGTAGAAATTCATGCCCAACTGCAGAGTTAACAAATCACTGAATACCTCATCTTGACTAGAATCATCACCTCATTATGAACCTGAATAATGGTATTTGTTCTTTAATATACACTTCACATAACCTTATCGCACTGATCCCTGATCCGATAATCTCATCTCACCCAATATGAACTGCTCAGATAACAAATCACCCCCAAACATGACCAACAGCCTCACATGATACCACATCGCGTCAATAGGCCATAACTCGAACATGATAGGTAAGAAATGACTCAGGAAGGGACTATTCAACTCACGCAACTAATATGAACTTTTTTCAGAAAATTAGAAGTAAAACATAAGAAAAATAAATATATATTAACCCTTCTTCATCACACTATTGCGGCGTGCAACCCGATCCAAATAACATACCCGTGGCGGCGTGCCACCCGATCCCATCATAAAACTCACATAAGGATATATACACGGAGCTGAATTGCTTAACATTACACATTACCGAATATCGGTCACAAGCACGCTAAGTGCATAATACCATCCTGGGGAGACTGATAAGTGCAAAAACTCAAGCACGACTGAGGTGCGATATATATATATACTCTGGATCCCAAGAGCTATCCTACTCACATAACATCTTCACTACACGGGACCTCAATATATACGAAATCACCAAGCAGTTTCACAACTCACACGACACAATCACAATATCACATGAATTTGACGAAGACGGAACAACACCTGATATCCCAACACCCCTCTTTGAGGAGCGCTATACTGAAATGAACATATCTGCCTCACATGAAGCCCATGATCATATTTAAATCCATCCACAAACACCGAGTCTACCTTGCTCGCACCAACTAAGCTAATAGCTTTACGTGGGTCCACATTAACCCACTTCCTCTCATAATATGCAAGAACAACCATCATAGCCGGAACAAACACCCCACAATCCACAACCAAATGAACTGAATGCCTTTCAGGCATAACTTCTCAAATAAACAACATTGCACTTCTTTATACTCAGTCCAAATCTTCAATCCATCAAGTGACTACATGTCACACTTATACAATCTTTTCGCGGTCATGCTTCCACGACCTTCCACACAAGGCAACAAGACACATCAAGAACCCATGTACAAAGCCTCTTCCATAGAATATCAATCTCAGGCGACACTGAAGGTAACACCAGCTTTCTCTGAACTTTCAAATCACTCCTTCTTGCTCTTCTGAGCTCATGGCATCCTTATCAACACCGAATCGCAATCTCGATTCTCACTCCCAGTTACATACTGCTTACCGCACCTAACATGCCAATATGCGATTGCGCAAGAATTCCATCACAACTTCTGAACCACCAATAGGGTGAACACTTCATCATATAAAAACCTTTTACTTAACTCAATTCAAGAGTAACATTTCAACACACGAGTGAATTCTCACAATCCCCCAACATGCAAATCCTTAAGTAGTAGCCTATACCACCATAACCCTTCCGGGATCCGCCCACACCTGATAGGCCATAACACTCAAATGCTCCCACATTAAATCCATTATGACGGCCGACAAGCCCCGCACACACCGGCACAAACCACATGCATAACTTAATAACACCAAAGGAACTGATCACTGCCGTAAATGTGATATTTCAACTATGGCTAATCAATCTATCTTCTTTTAGTCATCTTCAATTGCTAATAGAAACTTCCTTCAACTCATAGCAAACTCAACCCTCACTCATCCCGAGTGACCTTGATTCACGAGACTATGCTACCTAAATCCCGCAACCCGTCTCATACCCTCATGATAATCTTTTTACAATTCGGAGTTTATTTCTCTCACTCTTCCAATACTATCTTGCATGCTGAAACATATCATAGAATATTCCAACCATCTTTCTTTTTCTGAGAAATTACTTTGCAAAAGCTCGATTCTCGATCATACTGCTGCCTGGAACCCTTAAACGCTGCATTCTTAACTTTTGAACTCACAAGGACCGCTATTGAGAGTCGCCCACTCTGAGTGGCCCCGAATACAATCAACTCCACATGAACACCTTCCTCCTTGAAGCACGTGACTGAGTCACTACCCTGACAACTTACCTATGCCTTAAGCAAAATTCTGAATCTTCCAAAGCCTAACCCTGGTCCGACAGGGCCAACTTTTGCACACATTCATAAAATCTCCCCCACAATCACCATTTTACTCCTTTCCCTCAGTTTTAATAACTTGCCAACACGCCGACAATCCGCAACCCTATGATAACACAATCCTGCAACCCAACCACAGATGGTGGGACTCCCCCACTTAGCTCGAAGCTACTCCTTGCACCACTCTAGACCCTGTCGAGATCCTTTCTCCCTTGATAACACGATATTGCTCAACCAATCCGTCCAATTCTTCCAAATTCTCTTGCTAGAACTTCCTAAATACTCAAATTCTCTAGCATCATTCACACATTCTGCCTCTTATTGAATAGACATGAGAACCCTTCACAGAGACCTGCCAACATGTCACCGCTAACCTATTCACAGGAGATAACCCACCTGTGGAAATCACCCGCGGACGCCTTCCAACGACGCTGAAATGCACGCTCTCTGCGACTTCAATACCCCATCTTACGCCCTGCTTCATTTACCAAGTTTACTAATCTGTCCTCTCCTCATGGACACCCATTAGATGCGCGAAAATATTTTCAAATTCCAAGTTATGATGCCGCTCCTCCACTTTGCGACTGCTCGACTTCCGCTTCTTACACCTGGCCTCCTAGAGATGGAACCACCACCTAGTCTCACTTCAGGATCATTCTCTGTAGCTCTCAAACCAACAAATCACCACGACTTCAAGCTCTCAGAAGATCATCTTTCTCTAGGTGCCTTCATTATCAACACTTATCTGGTACACCACCACACCTCGCGGTCTCTTCCAACCGCATTCTTCAATACTCCTTCTCAATACTCTGACCCCACGCAACCGAATAAACCATTGCACCGACAAACTTAACACATTCCATTCGATCAATGATGACGACTTCACGTCACAGGTGCATATCCCACCTCACTTGAAGACACCAAGTCTTACTACTTTATCAACCCCAACCGGACCATTCATAATCCAAATGCCTTCCCTCTGGCGGAACTAAAATATCGAAATCTCGAAGTCACACTCTGAGAAGACCTCCCCTCAACCCATTCATCACCCCCAACATATGGGTAAGCATTCTATCATCACATCGACATTGCGCAACAACCAATCGCAAGCATCATCACTACCTGAGCATAGCCTTAAGGCTCTCAGAAACACAGCTACTGAGCTGAAACAACATATTACTCCTTTGCAGGTCCATAACAACAACCCCAACTAGTTACACATGGAAACATCTCGAATTACATCCGTAGCACCATTCAATTCCTCAAATTCCTGATTCATAGAAAGCGCTTCGCGACGCGTAAAATTGAGTAGGAATGAACATAGGCATAAGCTTCAAAGGAATCAAATCGCACGATGAGGAATCAAGAAGGGAAGTACTCCTAACAGCCCTGTAGCCTCTTGAAGATAAGTACAGACATCTCCGTACCGATCCGCAAGACTCTACTGGACTTGCTCATGACTCGTGAGACCTACGGGAACCTAGCGCTCTGATACCATGTTGTCACGACCCAAAATCCCCAAGGTCGTGATGGCGCCAGACATCATTGTCAGGCAAGCCAAATCATTAATTAATCGAAATATATTTCCGATTTTAACATTTATGAAAAACATTTCCTTTCACTTTATTACATATTAACCAAATAAAATCTATTAATTTAAAAATAATGGTTTGAATACTACACTTTAGAAAATATATCCCAACACACCCCAAAACTCGGTGTCACAAGTACATGAGCAATTTCTAAAAATTTATACAATCATCACAAAGCCTGTCCGAAATACAAATTAGACTGGGAAATTTAAAATGAAAACAAATACAAAACGAGGGAGACTCTGTCAGCTGCGGATCGCCTCCGGATGATGCAGCTCGCCTAAGTCTCTGAATCCTCCACATTGCTATGAACGTACCTGTGCAATATAAATGCACAGCAAGTGTAACATGAGTACAAAAACAACGTGTACTCAGTAAGTCGTCCGCCTAACATCAGAGAGGTAGTGACAAGAGGTCGAATTAGACACTCACTAGGGTCCAACAATTTATTTAACAGCATGAGATGAACACGATAGACATTTAAAGGTAGTAAAGCAGCATATATATAAGGCACTGAAATCCAAGTAAACACTGGAAGCAAACAAACAGTTACCACTTTCTCATTATTTTCTCAAATATCTTATATAAAACAATTTCCTCTTTGTTTTCCCCCAAATATCATAAATCCACAATTTCTTCTTTATTTTCCCCCAAATATCTTATCACTTCAAAAATCATGAAAATAAACATTTAACAATTTAGCATGCGCATACGGGATAAGGACAACCCGCCTGAGCCATCAGAATAATCATCTCTGTGCACTGCCAAGGGTGAACGGCCCAAACCATAATATTTCTTTCAATAGCCTTACTAACTTAAATATACAATTTACTCAAATATTCATGCTCAATTCGTGGCTAAAAATCCAATTTCCATTTTTCTAGGTTTCTTTAAGATTCTCCAAATTTCCATGCCTAATCCATGCATTTAATCTTGTATTTAACTTAAAAACGGGAGGAGTTTATTTACCCAGTGATGCTTGGTGGAAGACCCCTCTTGAAGCTCCCCAAACTCGCCCATACCAAGTGAAGAAATGAAGAAATCGCTAAGAATCTCGCATTTAAGTTAATCTGCCCAGGCTCAATTTTCCTCTCTGCGTTCGCGTCATCCCGAGTGCGTTCGCGAAGGGAAACAACCCTAACCTTCCGCGTTCGCAGGTCTTCCTGTGCGCTCGCATAGGACAAATGGCCCCCAGGCCCCCAGCTCCCTTTCCTTCTACGCGTTCGCACACCGTACCCCGCGTTCGCGTAGTGATCACACCCCAAGCCACCACGTTCGCAGCCCTTTTCCGTGAATGCACAAGCCAAATCCAGCAGCCCCCGAATTTCCCTTTATGAGATCACACACAAGGGACCGCAATCACATAGCACACCAGATACACCAGAAGACAGCAGCAGCAGAACAGAGAAAAATGGTCTGAAACCACCCCGAAACACACCCGAGGCCCCCGGGACCCCGTCCAATCACACGACTCAGTCCTAATACCTCATTCGAACTTAGCCGAGCCTTGAAATCACATCAAACAACAACAAAACCACATATCACACCCAAATCCAAACCTTATGAACTTAGAAATTTCCAACTTCTACATCTGATGCCGAAACCTATCAAATCACGTCCGATTGACCCCAAATTTTGCACACAAGTCATATTCGACATTACGGACCTGCTCCAACTTTAGGAATTACATTCCGACCTCGATATCAAAACTTCCACTTCCGGTCGAATTTCTCAAAAACCTTCAAATTTCTATCTTTAGCCAAATGATTTCAAAATGACCTCCGAACATCCGAATTCACTTCCGATCGCATTCCCTACTTCATAATCACCATACGAAGCTATTCCCAGACACGGAATCCCAAACGGACATCAATAAATCAGAAATGCACTTCAAGCCCAAATTTATGAAATTCGTCTAAAATACTAACTTCGACAATATGCACCGAAATGCTACCGGGTTATCCAAAACCCGATCCGGACATACGCCCAAGTCCGAAATTATCATACGAACCTGCAGGAACCTTCAAATCCTGATTCATAAGTCGTTTACTCAAAATTCCAATCTTAGTTGATTCTACCAAATTAAGGCTTCTAAAATGAGAATTTTCTTCCCAAATAAATTCTAAAGTTCCCGAAATTCAATTCCGACCACGCCTACAAGTCAAAATACCTGAAATGGAGCTGCTCATGACTTCAAACCATAGAACGACGTGCTAGAGATCAAAATAACCGGTCAGGTCGTTACAAATTAAATAAACCAGAGATAGGGTAAGGGCTTGAAATTACTTGAAGGGGAATGTGTTAGGCACCCCTCAAAGTCCACAATTGTGGTTCCCGGCCAAACAAGATTTTTGAATTTAGACAAGTAGCAAATTGCAATTAAAATTTAAACAAGTAAAAGATTTTGAAAAGATACACAGTCTAAGCACACATATGTGCTAAAGTTAAAAGATTTAGAGTCTAGGCACACATATAAAGCTTTGAAAGAGTTATGATCTAAACACACATATGTAAGGGATAGGGAGTCCTAGGTTGTTTATCCTATAGGATCACATCAATGCAATGCCCGGAAATCACTCCTCAAAAGAGGGGCCGCATGTTGCATTAGCGCACCGATCATCATATCCATATCTACCCTTTCCCACCCCTTAGCGGTTATTAAAGCGAGTGTTGTTTAACGATCTCTATGCGTACTTTTACCCGTCCCTTCTTAAGGGTTCTGGAGGAGATTAGAACCTCTACCTATAGGTAGTTCTAGACAGACCCTTAAGGTTGAAAAGGAGAAAATACTAGGTGACAGGAAAGAACAGATAGGACTTTACAAATAAATGCAGGAAAAAGCAGTTAAGAGGCTCAGATTTACCTCCACAAATAATGCACATAACACGTCTCAAACACAAACAAGGGCAGTATTATTAAGCAGGATCCTAAAATATGTTGTCTAAATGAAAATCAGAACACAGAAGATATGCAGCTTTATTTTTTTTGTAAACCCAGAAGCAGGACCTAATCAGTTTGCCTACTTATTTTAAAGAGATTGATTACCTAAGGCTTGCCTAGGCGTGGGATTGTGCATAATAATTATCAGAATTGTTAAAAACAGTTCAGAAGTTGTCTTACCTAAAAGCATGTTGTTCTAGGTTTTGCAAAATACAGGGATTATCACCAGTTTATTTAAAACAGGATGATCAAATATGAGACTGTCTTATGTCCTTTTTTATGCATCAGTAGTTTAACTAAGTGTGACTGGGCGAGATCCTAAAGCATGGTATCTACTTTACACATAGAGATGCAGAATGGTTGCAGAATTCCTAAAGCATGATTTCTAAATGCACAGGAAGTTACATCATAATTTCAGGATGTGCATGAGCAACATTTTTTATGTTGATGGATTTCTAAGTGATAAATAAGGTCAAATGAGATGGTGAAGCAGTAAACCTAAAACATGATATCTAATGCATGCCATGGTTAGAATGTATTGGTCCTAAACATGGATTCTAATGCACATATAGGAAATGTAAACATAAGGCATGGTTTCTACCCATTGATATTGATAACATATATAGCTACCCCCCCTTTTCACTAGCCATCCCCAATATCTGTTTACAAATAAATATTACAGACCAGCTTAGTAAATTACATAAATAGATAAAGGAAAAGAAGAAGTTAAACTATAGGGAGCCTGAAAAATAGGCCCAGATTCCTAGAACCTCAAGTGCTCAAATGTTCCATAGCCTTTCTCATATCCTGGTGTGTCAGAGTTCCCTAAGGACCTCAAAGGATCCCGGGCAGTGCTCATACCCTGATTTCATAACCATAATTGAGTAAGTGCAGTGTGGAAGGGCCATCCCCAGTGCACCGGAGTTCACAGGGATCTCACAGGAATCCCAAGGCAGTCATACACTAGAGGGGCAGAACCTAAGGACCTAAGAGTAGAGTGAGAGTGCTTGACATGATTTTGAAAATGTTTTAATAGGAAAAACAGTGTTTGAAAAAGACTTAGTTGAAACAATTTTATAAAATAGGAGAGTTGTTTAGTAAAAAAAAATAGTTTTACAAGAGTAGGACAATTAACAAACAACAGACTAATCACAGCACAAACAGATTCAGCACATTCAAATCACAGTCCTTTATACAGGGGTGATGGGAATTGGGAACACATAGAGCACATAGTATAAAAGAGCATAGAAGTTCTTGTAGGGGGTTTATGGGGATTAGGGGATAACTAATGGTATCAACACATCATGAATTTCAGAATCAACACAGAATCAGACCGTTTAGGATACAAATTGCTTTGCAAAGAAATGTTTATATTAGAAACCAGGTAAACATAAGATAGAGCAGATCATATTGGGACATACTACAAGGGGGTAACATATTCATAAGCATACTGATCCTAAGGAGGGGGTTGGGGTGAGGGGTGGGACATAATATAATATGCTAGATGAACAATGATGTAGACATGTCAGTTACATGTTGAACAACAAAACCATAGATAGAAACATGATAAACTGAAGCAGTAAAAGAAACATGTTGGTTTTGGGACTTGAATTGAAATTAGAACATACCAGTAAAGAGATAGTAAACACAAAGTGGAGGATAGGAGAGCACAATAATTAGCCTTGGCTTGCAGACGGCTAATTCAGAACAGTAGTAAGTAAGTAACAAAGAAAGAAAGAGAGCAGAAAAGCTTTGAGTATGAGAGAGAGTTTCGAACTAATGTTTTCGTGGTTTTGAACCAGTGAAAGTGTAATGTATATATAGTTTGAAACTAGGTAGAGAATAAGGCAAAAATGAAATTCATGTAGTGATTGGGAATCAGAGTCAATCAACATAAAATCAATATAAGTAGTCCTTTCAATTAAAGAGTTAACTTTGAACGGTAATAGACATGCAATAAATAAGGAAAGACACCATATGACTGGAATATAACACAATAAGGAAATAATTTCAACATAGTACCAGTATAGAACATGTAATTGAGGCCAGGTTAAGAAATGTCTAATTAAGGAAATAACATGAAAATCAATTTGACAGCATAATCGACCATAAAATAAGGCAAGAACTAAGCTAATGTTGGAAAATCAGCAGGGAAATCATCATAAGGGATTAGAGAAAGGTATCAATCACAGGGAATCAAGGGTTCAAATAGAAAATAATATTGATTAGAGGGAATCAACACAAATTGTGCAGAATAAACACATGATAAGCAAGGCAAAAGGAAAGAATTTAGAACGCTAATAGACATGGTAAAGTAAAGATCATATAAAATCAAGGATTCAATCTGGAATATAGTACCGATAAACATAAACCTCTGAGAGTTAGCGAGGTAAGCACATAATAGGTAGAAATAGGTAGAATCAGAAACCATGGTAAGTTAAACAGGGTGAAAAACATAAAAATACTCAGATTAATCGAAGCAGATTCATGAGAATCAAACATGCAAACAAGTTTGAGAGAACGGACATTAAAGATAAACTTAGAATCCAAACAAAGTGTCAGAAAGTTGGGGTTTTTAGCATAACTAGTTAGGGTTAAGAAAAACTTAACAAAATCAGTCGAAGAACATAAGAATCATAGGATTAAACACTTAAAAATCAGAAAGCGTTTTGAAGAAAAGGATTTTCAGAAACCCTAGTTAGGAAGATGACAAGCCACTTCAAAAATCAGGAGATTTCATAATAAAACTAGTAAAAATAAGTGCAACTTATCTAAGATCTGTACAGGTCTGAGAAGTTTAAGAGACGAAATTAAGACTTCGAGAAAATAACATAGAGATGAAGACATAGGCTTAGAAACCCATAGGTTTAACGCGAAATAGGCGAATCTTATTCAAAATCGAGCCATGACGGCTTGAAACAGGCAAGGACGGCCAAAGGTGTAAGCGGACTGGCCCTAGTCCCTCGAGGACCTTAGAGACGGAGGCACCAACATAGGAGAGGCCATTTGAGGCCTGGAGGTGGTGAGAACCACCATGATCGACGACAGATGAGTGACGACGAGAGAGAGTTAGGGTTAGGTCAGAGTGGATTTGAGAGAGAAGAGGAAGGGGTGACGGCGGAGTGAGGAGAGGGAAATGAGGGATTTGGGAAGGTAGTCTTTAGGTTAATTAAGGGAAGAAGGGATCTGGACCGTTGATTAAAAATGATCAACGAACCAGATTAAAAGGGGAATTGGATCGGTGGATTTAAGTGTATTGGGCCTGGGGTTTGGGTTGTTTTAATTGGGGTTGGGTCCGGTTTAACTTAGGCTGCAATTGAAATGAGATTAGGCTATTTGTTAAATTCCCATCTTAAATTAATTAAAATAATTTACAAAATAGTTAATAATTATAAAAAATGAATTTCACGCATAGAAAATAGTTTGCAATGATTATTTAGTACTTTAAAATACAAATGATTAATTTCTGGCAGAAAATAGTGCAAAATTATATGCTTGGGCTATAATTGTAAAGTTATTGCAATTATAGCCAAAAGATGCCAATTTGGCTAATTATGAAATACTTTGGTCTTAATAGGACCATAAATAATAAATTAAATCAATAAATGCCTTTTAAATCATCTGTGATGTAATTTTGTAATTATTTATTGGAAATAAATACTGGACAAATTAATAAAAATGTAGGAAAAATACCAATTTCTATTAATGCACGATTTTGAAGCTATATATATGCAAATTTAAAATATTTTGAGGAAAAATTGGGTATCAACAACTGCCCTTCTTTATCTGGAAAGGATGAAAGAGTTTTTGGGTAAAGATACAATGGCCAATTTTGACCGAGCGAAATGGTTAGAGAGATTTACCCTGGCTTTTGAGCTGGCTACATATCCCTGGCTTTACAGGAATCAGGTCGTATGTAGTTCTGGATTCATCAGCGAAGTATACCGGTGAAAACATCACAAGAACGGACGCAACATCTAGGGATGGACGGATGAGCGATTTATGGAATATCGGGTTCGAGACGGTTGGGAGAGCTGGAGCAGGATTGCTCCTGCTAGGATAGCCGCTGCTCGCCTAGTTACCTACAAATACAAGCAATACAGGCGTATACTATGCATAAATTTAAACATGATGCAAGTTCCCGTTGGACTATGAAAACTGTCTTTGGACGGTTAGCGATGACGTCCTTAAACCATGATGTCCCGGGCCATGAATTGTTTGATGAGAGATTCGCAGGCCATGAAATGATGTTCTCGGGCTATGAAGAAGGTTCCTCCGAACTATGATTCCTTTGAATAATGATATGCAAATTGGGAGAGATCCTCAGGCCATGACATGGTGTCTTCCGGCTATGAGGATGGTGCCGTTAGACTATGACGCCTTTGGACGGGTTGGCGATATTTCAGCCCATGAAATGCAGTAATATGACTTCCACAAGGCAAAGCTTAGTCTTGGGAAAGGGAGGGCAAAGCTTAGCCCGAAAGAGAAGCGAGGTAAAAAATGATTGAGAGACAACACTTAGTCTCGATGAAAAGCAAATTGGAGGCAGAGCTTAGCCTCATGCAAGTATGGAGATAGAGCTTAGTCTCATGCAGAGATGTGAAAGTCAAAGATTAGCCTTATGCAGAATGAAGGCAGAGATTAGCCTCATGAAGATAGAGGTAGAAATTAGCCTCATGCAAATGGAAGGCATAGATTAGCCTTATACAAATGGAAGGTAGAGATTAACCTTATGCAAATGGAGGTCGAGCTTAACCTTATGCAGATAGGAAGGCAGAGATTAGCCTTATGCAAATGGAGGTAGAGATTAACCTCATGCAGATAGGAAGGCAGAGATTAGCCTTATGCAAATGAAGGCAGATATTATCCTTATGCAAAATGAAGGCAGAACTTAGCCTTATCCAGAAGATTAAATAGTAAATGACAGTAGAATTTCTTAGTTGGCAGCAGGCTTTGATATTGTGATTGTTGTGAGCATTATGACCATGGAGCATTATTTGTTCGTGCTGATAGAAAATGTCGGCAAGTGCAACGGTTTCGAGGATTGTGATTTTGAACATGTTTGTTCTTTGTTCCTGCATCCAAAGAAAAATCGTGAGTTCTGTAGATGAGGGAGGTTGATTCGTGTCTCCGTTGGCTTTACTTGCTTCGCTTTGCTTGGTCTAATGATTCTGTTTGCGTCATCGGGGTAGCGTTTGCTAAACAGAGCTATATTTTGAAAACGTGCATGATTTTATATAGACATAGTAAAAAATATATTTCAAGAAATTTAGAGGAACCGGTGACCGTGACATGGTTCAAGACATTGAAACCACTCATGCTACAGAATCTTGAGGGTCCTCCTCAAAATTCTGCCCCAATTTCCAATTGCGGGGGAAATGAGATTTTTATTGAATTATGACCGAACCCATAGGGCTGCCTACGTATCTCCTCTTAAACGGGAATCAGGTCAGGCGTAGTTCAATTAACATCATTGAATAAAGTAAATAAAGTTACACATAATATCGTTTGACTGCATCTGAATTGATTGGATTTTGCCAAACTTCTCCGTCCATTTCTTCAAGTATGAGAGCTCCTCCTGTCAATACTCGGTGAACCATATACGGACCTTGCCAGTCGGGAGAAAATTTCCCTTTGGCTTCGTCTTGATATGGAAAAAATCTTCTTTAACACCAGCTGCCCCACTGTGAACTGTCTTGGCTTGACTCTCTTGTTGAAGGCTCTGGACATTCTATTCTGATAAAATTGACCATGACATATTGCATTCATCCTTTTCCCATCTATGAGGGCTAACTGCTTGTAGCGGCCTTTTATCCATTCTGCGTCGCTGAGCTCAGCTTCTTGTATGATTCTTAAGGAAGAGATCTCCACTTCGGTAGGGATAACAACTTTCGTACCATAAAATAGTAAATAAGGAGTTTCCCCGGTTGATATGCAGACTGTGGTGCGGTATCCCAGTAAGGCGAATGATAATTTTTCATGCCACTGTTTGTGCTTTTCTATCATCTTTCTCAATATCTTTTTGATGTCCTTGTTGGCCTCTTCCACAGCTCCATTCATCTGTGGCCTATAGGCTGTGGAATTCTTGTGCTTGATTTTGAAAGTCTCGCACATGGTTTTCATCAGATCACTATTGAGATTGGAGCCGTTGTCGGTGATGATTGACTCTGGAACCCCGAACCAACAAATGATACGGTCACGGACAAAGTCTGCCATGACTTTTTTAGTCACTGCTTTGTATGATGCCGCTTCGACCCATTTGGTGAAGTAATCAATAGCTACTAGGATGAACCTGTGCCCATTTGAGGCTGTGGGCTCGATTGGTCCAGTAACGTCCATTCCCCAGGCGATGAAAGACCAAGGTGAGCTTGTTGCATTGAGCTTATTTGGGAGTGCCTTTATCATATCTGCACGTACTTGACATTGATAGAATTTCCGGACATATTGGATGCAGTCTATTTCCATGGTCATCCAGAAGTAACCGGATCTGAGTATTTTCTTTGCTAAGACAAAACCATTCATGTGTGGGCCACAGGTCCCAACATGTATCTCTTCAAGTAGTCTGGAGGCTTCCTTTGCATCGACACATCTTAATAATCCCAAGTCAGGAGTCCTTCTGTACAAGTTTCCTCCGCTGAGAAAGAAATTGTTGGACAATCTCCGTAGCGTGCGTTTCTGAGTGTGATTTGCAAGCTCTGGGTACTCTACCTTTGACAAATATTCCCTGATGTCGTGGAACCATGGTCTCCCGTCTACTTCTTCTTCAATGTGGGCACAGTATGCCGGTTGGCTATGAATCTTTATAGGAATAGGATCAATGAAGTCCGTATCTAGATGCTGTATCATGGATGATAGAGTGGCCAATGCATCGACAAATTCGTTCTGAATTCTGGGGACGTGCCGAAATTCTGTCTTTGTGAACCTTTTCCTTAATTCCTGCACATGGTGCAAATATGGCAATATCTTGGAATTCTTGGTAGCCCATTCTCCTTGTACTTGATGTATTAGCAGATCTGAGTCACCAATTACTAGAAACTCCTGGATACTCATGTCAATGTCCATATTGAGCCCTAAGACACATGCTTCATATTCTGCCATATTGTTGGTGTAGGGAAATCTGAGTTTGGCAGATATCGGGTAGTGTTGACCTGTTTCTGATATCATGACAGCTCTAATGCTGACTCCTTTGAAATTGGCTGCTCTGTCGAAGAACATTCTCCACCCGTCATAGGATTCTGCAATGTCTTCCCCTATGAATGACACTTCTTCATCGGGAAAATACTTTTTCAAGGGTTCGTATTTCCTCTCACGGGGTTCTCGTCCAGATAATCTGCCAGTGCTTGTCCCTTGACCGCTTTCTAAGTCACATAGACAATGTCGAACTCACTCAGCAGGATTTTCCATTTGGCCAGTTTGCCAGTGGGCATGGGCTTCTGAAAGATATATTTCAAGGGATCCATCCTTGTATGAGATACGTTGTGTAGGAACAGAAGTAATGCCTCAGCTTCTGGCTACCCAGGTTAGAGCACAACAAGTACATTCCAGTAGAGAATATCGTGCCTCATGTGGAGTGAACTTCTTAATCAGATAATAAATAGCTTGTTCCTTTCTTCCTGTCTCGTCGTGCTGCCCCAGAACGCAGGCAAAAGCTCCATCTAATACCGCAAAGTAGAGTAGCAAGGGTCTACCTGGCTCTGGCGGGACCAAGACTGGTGATGTTGACAAGTATTCCTTGATTCTGTTGAAATCCTTTTGACAATCATCGGTCCATTCGGTCACAGCATCTTTCTTCAGCATCTTGAAGATTGGTTCACAATAACTATGGATTGGGCTTTGAATCGGCTGTGTAGTTAAGGCGTCCCACGAAACTCATCACATCTTTCTTGTTCTTTGGTGGTGGAAATTCTTGGATGTCTTTGACTTTTGATGGATCCAATTCTATTCCTCGGTGGGTGACGATGAACCCAAGCAATTTCCCAGCCGGAACTCCGAACGCACATTTTGTGGGGTTTAACTTCAAGTTGTACTTTCGAAGCATGTCAAAGAATTTTCTCAAATATGTTGTATGGTCGGTGGCTCTTTTGGACTTGATGATGACGTAATCCACATACACCTCAATTTCTTTATGTATCATATCATGGAAGATAGTGGTCATAGCTCTCATTTAGGTGGCCCCAGCATTCTTTATACCGAACGACATCATCTTATAACAGTAGACTCCCCACGACGTGATGAAAACCGTCTTCTCAGCGTCTTCTTCATCCATCCAAATCTGGTGGTAAACAGCAAAACAATCCACGAATGATTGAAGTTCATGCTTTGCACAATTGTCGATGTGTATGTTTGGGAGAGGAAAATCATCCTTCGGACTGGCCCAATTGAGATCCCGGTAGTCGACACAAACTCTGACCTTTCCATCTTTCTTGGGTACTGGCACGATGTTGGCTAACCATGTCAGATATTCAACAACCCTGAGAACCTTGGCGTTGATTTTCTTGGTAACTTCTTCTTTGATTTTCATACTCATATCAGGCTTGAATTTTCTGAGCTTCTGCTTTACCGGTGGGCACATTGGATTGGTTGGTAACTTATGAGCCACATTGGATGTACTTATACCAGTCATTTCATCGTAGGACCATGCAAATATGTCTTCATTCTCTTTCAAGAATTGTGTGTATTCCACTTTCTCTGATGGCGATAGATGAATGCTGATGCGAGTTTCCTTGACAGTTTCTGAATCTCCTAGGTTGACTATCTCGGTTTCGTCCAGATTGGACTTAGGTCTATTTTCAAAATCCTCAACTTCTCTGATAATTGCATCGGGTATGGTATCTTCTTCCTCTGAATCACTTTCCTTTTGTTGCGTTGTCACAGTCATTGGTTCATCAAGAAAGGAAATAGTACTGCTGTAAGATAAAATAATGAGAGAAAATGATAATAAATGAATAAATATTCGTTGAAACATAAAAGTGGTTTTCAAATGTTTTGGAACATTGGAGATTTTATTGGAAAATGCAAAAAATGGAAATGTGAAAAAGGAAATCATTAGCAAAATGAAATAAATAATTCTTGTTTAGCCTTGCTACCTCGGGACTCGTCGGGCCCTGGATGGTTTGACAGTACAATTCTTGAGGAATGATTGTTTAACCAAAGAATTAGATCCTTTGACCAAATATATTTCTAGGATGAACACGGGTTACTGATAATCAAAGAAATAATATTAAATAAAGAGAAACGAGTAGTAGACAATATTGCAGAAATATAGAAAAGCAAAGTAGATTGTATTCAAAAATCAGATATCCTTACAAGTTATATTTCCTTCCTTTATATAGGACGTTTCTCAATATAACGTTTGGTTCTTGAAATAATTGCTCATTAATGACTAATTATTATATTAATGAAGCGTTACCAAGGGCAAATGTAACTGTTATGTGAAGGTTACACAACGTTTGGGCTTTTTATTGGGGATTCCTGAATCTATCTGTAATTATGTCTAGATTCACTTTGACCGTATCCCTTCATTTTCTCGATTAGAGCGAGTTTCCCGTGGCTGATAGCTCGAGGGTTTATTGAATCGTGCCTCTTTGTTCCGTACCTCTTCAAAGAATCACATCCAACTGTCGCATTCTCCTATGTCCACATAACTGGCTGAGTTGTCAAGTGTTGGCTTACGTGTGAAACTCTTTTTTACTAATACAGATAGTCCCCCCACTTACCATATATTTATAGATTAATATTTGGTAAGTGGATACTCATTCATGGTGGGAATATTTTGCTGCCGCTTTACCTCGAAACATCACATCTTTTCATGAACATAGGCGTCGTTTGTCACTTCCATTTAATGCTCATACCACGTGTCATTATCGGATTGGTTATGCATTTACTCGACACCTTTTAGGGATTTTTGCGGTTGCGTCAGTCCCGAAGTGACACCTTTAATTATGACTTTTCATCATTATTTTTCCCATTTTTGACGGTCGTCTTCAAGTATAAATACCTTTCTTCCTTTCTTTACTTCCACGAAACATTCTATAACTTGTCTCCTTTATTTGTAAAGAATTTTCCATTGCCTTTGTAAACATGTCTTCATCAAATCAGCCTAAAAGAATAATAGATATGGAAAACTTAAGACCTTCTTATGCCCCGACTAGGAGTCGGAGGGGCATTAGATTAAGGAGTTTAGGATCCACTCCTTCCAGAGGTTCTTCTTCCTCTCATATAATTTCTCTTCCTTCCGCTAGGTTTTTAGTTTCTCCTAGGGCTAAGTCTTCTCGTTCTTCATCTAGAGGTAACGACGATCATCTTCGTGAACCTAAAGTTGATGAATTGTTCCTGCTGAATTTGTCTTTACTAGGGAAAACCCAGTTCTTGTAGACTAGTCTTCTTCTTTAGACAGTGTTGAGAGGTATTCAACCCTTATTACTGAGGGCCATATTTCCTTGGTTCGTAGGGATTGTTCTTGGAGGTCTGATTTCCCTGTTTATTTTCCGAACGGTAGTCAAAGAATAACGTCTTATAAGACGGGTTATTCTTTTGTTTATACGTATCCTTTTACACTAGGGTTTAGAACTCCTATTGATCCAGTCATAATCGAGTTCTGTCGTTTCTTTGATATTTGTTTGGGACAAGTTGGTCCGTTTGTGTGGCGAGTGGTCGTGTGTCTTAGGAGTTTAGCTTCCTTAGCCTCAGTTCCTTTTACTTTCAACCATCTTATTAATCTTTACTCCCCTGTCCTGTTTCGTCAAGGGGTTTTTACTCTGGCTGCTCGAAGTAAGAGAGTGTTGGTAACCCCTGATGATGACAAGGACAGAGGTTGGTACCTCCGGTATGTCGCTGTTCCCACTGCTGGTTTAGTGGGTGAAGAGAATCTTCCCTTCCATGAGAAGTGGAATCGCGCACGTAAGTACATTTTTAGTTCGCATTTGTTTTTCTTTGAGATGTTTTATTAACACCGTATCTATTTCTTCTTCTTCCAGCAATCATGGGTACTATTGAGAATGTCTCAGGTATCCGTGACTGGGTAGAAACGTTGTTGTCTGTCGCTTCATTAGAAGAAAGGTCTTGGAAGTACTTCGCTGGGAAGTACGGTCGGCATGTAAATACCCAAGGTAAGTGAAGTTTTTTACTTCTTTTCTTTCTAGAGCCTTCTTTTATTCTCGCTTAATCTTCCCCTTTTTGATAGGGTTTTCTGCACGTGAGGTGTTTGCTTCGTCTGTTCCAAAGATGTCTCTGGCCCAAGCCCAAGAGATTATCGTTAGTTCGTCTTCCTCGAAGAGGAAAGTGGGTGAGTCACGTTCTGAAGAAGAAGAAGAAAAGGAGGGTGCTTTGGTGCACAGGTCACAGAGAAGGCGGGTGGTTTTAGACGACGAGTCTACACCCATGACTTTGCCTTCCGTGTCTACAGTTAGACCCTTAACCTCTGAAAACATTTCACCGTCCCCTGTTCATGATTCTGTTGAGTACTTGTTCCATGAAGGTTTTGATCTTGCTCCTGATGATGTTCTTTTAGCTACTGCTTTTCCTGACTCTTTAAGAGAAGATATTTCATCGGTTCCTCGTGTTTTCTCCACCCCTTTAGCTATTACGGTTTCTGCTGTATCTTTACCTGTGGTTTCCTCAATTCTTCAATCTTCTGTGCCTGCTATTTTTCCCATGCCTTCTTCAGTTCCCCACCCTCAGTGCCTGCTGCTGTCCCATCCATGCTTGCTTCCATGCCTTCCATTAGGGAAGTAGGGTCTTCCAGCAGGGAGATGAGGAGGGTGATGATAGAGGTTCCAGCTAAGGGAAGTCTTTTCAAGAAGACGGATGAACCCGAGGTATGGCTCAAACCTTTGATAGGTCCCACGGAAAAAACCAAGCTAGCTAGCCATACAGCCCTTACTTGGGCCAATGAAGTGGTGCATACCTCCTTGAAGGTACGGTGCAATTCTATTTTCACATTTGAATTTTACCATGTCTAAATTATTTATCATATCTAATTGGTTTACTTCTTGTAGATCAACCTTATTGGTATGGAGCTTATTAAGATGATCTCGAATTCGGATAAGGAAACAAGAGAATTGCAGGCTGATCTTGGTGATCTAAGGACACAGTATGATAGCTTGAGAATTGATATGGACGCCTTAGAAGAGGAGAGGAATACCTTGAAAAGACAATTGAGGATTACGGCAACGGAAATGGTGGTGGAGAAGGCTTCTTCAAACCAGGCTGATAAGGATAAGAGCATTCTGGAACCCTTATTTGCTGAACAATTGTCTCAAGCCTCGGAGGAGATCAGGAACTTGAAGGATTTGCTAGGGCAGAAGGAGGTATATTCTGGCGAGCTCGTACAATCACTCTCCCGGACCCAAGAAGAACCGCGTAATGCATTAAATAGAGTCCAAATTTTGGAGGAGTCGATCGTACCTCTGAGGGCTACCCATGAAGCTGCTGAAGCGGAGAAGGATGGGGTAAAAGCCGAGCTTCAAATTTAGGCAAAAGATTATAACGATCTTGAAGAAGCGGCTGTTGTTGATGTAAGTTGGGCATATATGAATTCTCTTCTTGATATATTGATAGAGATGAGTCAAGAAGGTTTCGACCTCAGCGCTGCAATAGCTAAAACCAAAGAGGCTATGGATAAGACTCAACAAGGTCTTAATCTTTCTCCATCTAATGGTGAAACTTCTGCCGCTCGTGCCTCTTCGCCTCAAGTTGCTCCCGTTCCTCCTATTAATGAAGAAGTCATCCCTACTCCACAAGAAGATTAAAGTATTGGTTCTCCTTGTTGTTTTTTTAATTGGATTGGTGGTTACCCCCAGCTACATCGGGGGTAAATTTGGATCTTTGGAGTCCCCAACTTACAACTTAGGGGCACAAAAATGTAATTATTAGTTAGTACTTAGTTCTTACTTAGCTGCTCTTTTTGATATGAATGCAATTTATGACTTTTTTGTTTCACTCTTAATTATTTTGCATGTCTTGCCTTTTGAGGTTTTTAGTTTTACCTCTAAACTTTCGCATGAAAATGCTAAAATCGCTCGAACCTTTTGATAGTAGGCACGGTGTTTGTACAAAATATAAGCCTTTGTTTATGATAGGCTTTATTTATAAGATAGGGCCCTTTTTGATTGATGATTAATGAAGAAGACGTCTCAACTTCATAGTAATGCAATAGAGTGATAGGAATTTTTCACATGTTTAGAAATGCTTCTAAGGGAAGTTTTTTGTTTGAACTTCCACGACATTTTACATGTGTTTACGATTATCGTCTAAGACTCATGTTGCAACTGTTTTTATTTAACATATTTGATATACACTTGTATTTCGTAACTGTTTTTCATAGGTAACAGTTTTTTTTTCCGAGTAAATACAAGGGGGAAACTGTTTTTCATTAGTAACAGTTATTATAAGAATTGGGGTTTTTACCCGCAACTGTTTTTGTTGGAAACAATTTTCTAGTAAGTATGAGGGAAATGTTTTCTTATCCGTAACTATTTTATTTGATAATAGTTTTCTGAGCAAATACAAGGATTTTGATCTTTCATCCATAAGTGTTTTATTTGATAACAATTTTCTATATGAGTACAAAGATTTCGTAACTGTTTTTAATCATAACAGTTTTTGAATGAGTACACAGATGATGATCTTTTACCCCTAACTATTTTTGGTACAACAGTTTTGAATAAGTATAAAGATGTACATTTCTTCCTCGTGACTAATATTTTGCCTTTCAACCTGAACATGTTCGAAGGTTTTTTGCATTTTTGCATTAGGCTTTGTATTTGGGTGACTCTTTTGATCTCTTTCGATTCTGCTCGTATCACTTGTCTTGTTGGGTAGATGGGTCTTCAGGCTTGAGCTTTTGACTTTCTGATAGTCTTCTTTGCTTCGTCTTAGCCTTCCATACTGTATAGTCCCCAAGTGTTTGAGCTTTGAAGAATGAGATGTCGAGCACTTGATTATTCCTTCCTTATGGTCCTTTTACTGAAAAGGAAAAACATTCCGGACTCGAAGGTATATAGTTTTTTTAGATGATGACTGCTTAACCCTTTAAAAAGTCCATCAAAATGTTTAACCCTAGATCGGGAATTGTGTTATTTCCTCGCGTCTTTGCAGATCTAATATCATCATCTGGTGATGGGTTAGCTTTATGCCTATCAACTAAAAAAGTTAGTAAAATTTTTAAATGTTCAAAATAAAATCGAACGTGTGATACCTAACCGGGGGTACTTCTTTTCTTTAGAAGTAATACTTCTTCAGGTGGATGGCGTTCCAGCTTGTTGGTAGAACTCGTCCGTCCATAGCTGCCAACTCATAGGCGCCCTTCCCAACTATGCCTCGTATTTTTTAGGGTCCTTCCCAGTTTGGATTTAGCTTTCCTTCGCCTGCTTCTTTCGTTCATTGAAAGACTTTTTTGAGGACGAAGTCCCCAATCTTGAAGTACCTAATATGAGCTTTACGGTTGTAATAACGCTCTATGATTTGATTTTGAGCTGCCATCCATATAAGTGCTACTTCTCTCCGTGGTTCGAGCAGGTCTAGATTGGTCCTCAATTCGTCTTCGTTTGCTTCCTCCATGGCTGTTGCGAATCTTATGCTTGGTTCGCCAATCTCCAAAAGTATTAAGGCTTTTGAGCCATAGACAAGTGCGAACGGAGTTTCTCCCGTAGCGGTTTTTGAAGTTGTTCTTATGCCCATAGTACCGCTAGTAACTCATCAGGCCAGTTTCCTTTGGCTTTATCCAACCGCTTCTTTAGATTGTTGATGATGACCTTATTCGTTGACTCAACTTGACCATTATCCACGGGGTGGTATGGCGTTGAAGTGATCCGTTTGATTTGCCAGCTTTCGAAGAATTCTATGATTTCTGAGCCTGTGAATTGTGGGCCATTATCCCACATGATCTCCTTTGGTATCCCAAAGTGGCATATTATGTTTTGCCTTAAGAATATTTTAACTTCCTTTTCTCGCACTTGTTAGAATGCTTCTGCCTCTAGCCATTTTGTAAAATAGTCGATTAGCATGAGCAAAAACCGTACCTGTCCTTTAGCTGTGGGAAGAGGTTCTACTATGTCCATACCCCATTTCATGAAAGGCCATAGGGATACTATTGGATGCAATAATTCCGCTGGTCGATGCATGTTATTTGAAAACCTTTGGCACCTGTCGCATTCCCGGCCCCTTCTTCAATCTTAGGCCAATAATATCCAGCTCTGATTAGGGTTTTTACTAAGGATCTCGCCCCTGAGTGATTTCCACAGTGTCCTTCGTGTCATCAAAACTTCCGTTTGGTTAGGTCCGAGGCATTTAGCTAGGGGTCCTCCGAACATCTTGCGATAAAGTGAGTTGCGAATAAGGCAGTACCTTGCAGCTTTGCGGCGAAGTGCTTGAGCTGCTTTCCTGTCTTCAAGTACGGTGCCATTCTGAAAAAAATTAAGAAACTCTGAGCAAATACAAGGATTTTGATCTTTCATCCATAAGTGTTTTACTTGATAACAATTTTCTATATGAGTACAAAGATTTCGTAACTATTTTTAATCATAATAGTTTTTGAATGAGTACACAGATGATGATCTTTTACCCCTAACTATTTTTGGTACAACAGTTTTGAATAAGTATAAAGATGTACATTTCTTCCTCGTGACTAATATTTTGCCTTTCAACCTGAACATGTTCGAAGGTTTTTTGCATTTTTGCATTAGGCTTTGTATTTGGGTGACTCTTTTGATCTCTTTCGATTCTGCTCGTATCACTTGTCTTGTTGGGTAGATGGGTCTTCAGGCTTGAGTTTTTGACTTTCTGATAGTCTTCTTTACTTCGTCTTAGCCTTCCATACTATATAGTCCCCAAGTGTTTGAGCTTTGAAGAATGAGATGTCGAGCACTTGATTATTCCTTCTTTATGGTCCTTTTACTGAAAAGGAAAAACATTCCGGACTCAAAGGTATATAGTTTTTTAGATG
>ML384667.1:17912-204534 GCA_005239525.1 Nicotiana knightiana | reverse complement strand
AACTTGATTGGAATAAAAGTTCAACATCACACAAAGGACCAGGGATAGTCCAACAACCACAAAAGGGGTAATGGGATTTGAGGGACAAGTGCAGAGCATGTAAGGGCAAACATATAGCAGGAAGAAGCATGCATAGAAATATCCTAAGGGCTCAGAGGATCAGGGATACGTAAAGTACTAGGTTAGATTAACACCAAAACAACTAAGACCATGATTAAACTAATGTATCAGTCATAGGCATGGAGAAGCAGGTGCTAAGTATACAGAAACATGCTGGTCATAAACAAGTAAATTCTAACTTAACATGCAGAGAGGAGTTCAGGGCCCTAGATACATGTTGAATAATAAGTAAAAGCAAATTGGAAATACACTGAATTACAGCAGTGGTAAAAACATGTTGGTTTGAGGACTGAAATCTAAATTAGAACATACCAGTGAAGTGAAGAAAACAGTAACACAAACAGAAAGTAGAAGATGCACAATAGTTAGCCTTGGCTTGCAGCCGGCTAACTTAGAATAGCAGTAACTAGCACAGAAGAGAGAGAGAGCAGAGAGTTTTTTTATTTGTGAGAGAGAGAGAGTTGAGCAGATTCGTTCATGTGTGTGTGCCATGGAATGAATAGAGTATATATATAGTTTGAAACTAGGTGAAAATAAGGTAATAATTAGACTGCCCAGTAATTATGGAACTCAAAGAATCAACTAGTTGCAAAATCAGTACTAGTACTCCCCTAATTAAGGGAGTTAAATTTTAAATGGTCAGAACATGTAACAAGTAAGGAAAGGAATTGTGTATAACAAATAAGGAAAGATTTCGAACATAGTAAGCACATAGTAGGAAATTGGGGTCATGTTCATAAGGTTTTAATTAAAACACTATTGTAAGATTCAATTGATAATAAAATCAGTCATGTAATAAGGCAAGAAGTAACTAAAGGTCGTAAAAATATTATCACAGGAAATCAATTAAAAGAAATCAATCACAGGAAATTAGTGTTACTCAAAGGAAAATACCACCATTTTAAGGAAATACTCGAAAATCAGGCAATCAGTATTACTCAAAGGAAAATACTCGAAAATCAGTAAAGAGTATGGTGTAAAATCATTAAAGCACTAATCATAATTATTCAGAGATTTAAAAATGGTAAAACTATACTGGAGTAACACATATTAAGCAAAAATCAAAAACCTTAATCACGAAATAAGGGATACATATCAGAAAATAGCAGATAATTAAAGGAATCCATAGATAATCATAGTCTAGGCAGAGGCGACAAAGAATCAGAAACCCTAATCAGTAATTATAGAGAAAGAAATCACAAAACACATAGAGCATATACGCAAGCAAGGTAGTCATGCTAGAATAGGTAAACAACGTTGCAAAATAAACTCAGATTCGCATATTGAACCCAGAAATTTGGTGTTTTTTATCAAAATGAATCAAACAGAAAGAGAACGGCTCAAATAATGCTTAAACACAATAAAATCAAAAAAATAATACTAAGAAACTAGAGGAAGAGCTGTTTTAAAAAGAATCTTGAAACCCTAGTTTTGAGAAATGAAGAGTCGTTTCAGAAAACAAGAAGATCTTTGAGGAAAACATGGAAAACCCTCAGAATACCTATAGATCTGTGACAGATCTAAAATGATCGGGAGGTTTAAAGTTAGGGTTTCCAAAGAGAGCCCAGAAAGGAGAAGAGAATAACTCGAAACTGCCGGTTTTAACCGGAAAGTGTAAAGATCTTAATCGGACGACCATGGATAGCCGGAAAGATGGCATGAGACCGGAGATGGTGAGTGGACTGCCTCTGGTTCACTTGAAGGCCTCAAAATAGTGACACACGTTCAAGGGGGGAGGCATAAGGCTGGTAGGTGGTTGAATCGCCATAGATTTCAGCAGGGCGATGGCCGGAGAAGGGCCAGGTCTACTGGAGGGAGTTGAAAGGAGTTGAGAGAGTTGAGAGAGATGGCTCAGAAGTGAGAGGGAGATAATGAGAGACCGGGAGGTAGTCTTAGGTTAATTATGGTAAGGGGGATCCCGACCGTTGATTTGAATTAATCAATGGTTCAGATTGAGTGAGGGATTGGGCCGGGTAGGATTTTAGGTTTGGGCTGGGTTATTGGATTAATTAATTGGGTTAGGGGTCCGGATTAATTAGGCTGGATTTTAAATAATAAATGGATGTTTGTTAAATACCCATTAAAATTAGATAAATAATTAATAACAATAGCTAATAATCATATAAAATAAAATTAAGGCTAAATAGGTGAAATTAAGGTAATTAATTCATATATAAAATATAAAATGAATAACTATTAAATTAAAATGGCATAAAATATACAATTAGGCTATAATTGCAAAATTATTGTAATTATAGGCAAATAATGCCAATTTGGCTAATTTATGAAATAATTAATCCTAATAGGATTGAAAATGATATATTGAGCTGGGAAATATTTTGAAATCATTTATAATACAATTTATGAATAATTATTGAATATAGACATACTGAATGAATTGGAAAACAATTTAATAAAAATATGAAAAATTATGGAAAAATATCAGTTATTATAAAGAGTGATTTTGAAGATATATATGCAAATTTTAAAATAGTTTGAGGAAAAATTGGGTATCAACAGCTGCCCCTCTTTACCCGGGAAGGATAGAAGAGTTGTCGGATAAAGACATGATGGCCAATTTTGACCGAGCGAAGCGGTTTGAAGAGGTTTAGGCCGCACCCTAGTTTATGAGTTGCCTACATATCCCTGGTTTTACAGGAATCAGGCCGTATGTAGTTCAGGAGCCACCGGCAAAGTATACCAATGAAGTTTTATAAGGACGGACGCAAAGTGCAAGGTTGGGTGAACAAGCGGCTTACGGGGTAATTAGGAGAACTGGAGCAGGATCGCTCCTGCCGGGACAGTTGTTGCTTGCCGGGTTACCTACAAATGAGTAATACAAGCATATCGTGCGTAATTTAAACATGATGCAAATTCCCGTTGCACTATGAATGTTGTCTTTGGACGGTTAAGGATGACGTCTTTAGACCATGATGTCCTGGACCATGAATTGCTTGATGCAGGATTCGCAGGCCATGAAATGATATTCTCGGGCCATGAATATGGTACCTCCAAACCATGACGCCTTTGAATAATGATATGCAAACTGATAGAAGAGATCCTCAGGCTATGACATGGTGTTCTCGGGCTATGAAGATGGTGCCTCTGAACGATGACGCCTTTGGATAAGTTGGCGATATTTCAGCCCATGAAGATGCAATAGTATGATGCTGACAAGACAAAGCTTAGTCTTGCGAATTAAAGGGGCAGAGCTTAGTCTAAAAAGAAAGCGCAGTAAATAATGTTAGAGGCATTGGTTGCTTTTGAGAAGTAAATGGGAGGCAGCTTTTAGCCTCGGAAGGCAGAATGGTAGCCTTATGCAATATGAGAACGCAGATGGAGGTAGCGTTTAACCTCGGAAGGCAGAATGGTAGCCTTATGCAAGATGCAAATACAGATGGAGGTAGCGTTTAACCTCGGAAGGCAGAATGGTAGCCTTATCCAAGATGCGGAAATAAATGGGAGGTAGCGTTTAACCTCGGAAGGCTGAATGGTAGCCTTATGCAAGATACGAATGCAAATGGAGGTAGAATTTAACCTCGGAAGGTAGAAAGGTAGCCTTATGCAAGATGCGAATGCAGATGGAGGTAGCTTTTAACCTCGGAAGGTAGAAAGGTAGCCTTATGCAAGATGCGAATGTAGATGGAGGTAGCATTTAACCACGGAAGTCAGAAAAGTAGCCTTATGCAAGATTATGGAAGGACAACAGAAGTTCCTAGCTGGTGTTAAATTGCGGTAGAGCTTTGTGATAATGAAGCATCGTTTGTGCTGATAATAAATGTTGGCATGACAAGTTTGAGGGACGATGTCTGTCCTTTGAGCGGATAATATGTTTTGGGGTTTTTGCAATTTTGTGCCTGCATCCAAAGAAAGATCGTGAGTTTTGTAAAGGGTAAAGGTTAGTTCGCATTCCTGCTGGCTCTGCTTGGCTCGTTTGCTTGATCATGATGATACTGTATGTATCATTGGGGTAGCGTTCGCTAAACAAGCTGCTTCAGAAAAATAAATATGCATGATTTCGTAAGATATAATATATAATCTAAAATAGTTTTAGATGAACCGACAACATGACACGGCTTGAGACATTGCAACCTCTCCTGCTGCGGAATTTTGAGGGTCCTCCTCAAAATTCTGCCCCAATTTGCTGGGTGGGTGCCTCTGACTACTGCTCGCGCGGCGATTGGCTGAACTCGCTTCAGAATTTTGAGAGTCCTCCTCAAAATTCTGCCCCAGTTTCCAATTGCAAGGAAAAATAGATTTTTATTGAATTGTGACCGAACCCATAGGGCTGCCTACGTATCCCCTCTTAAACGGGAATCAGGCCAGGCGTAGTTCAAATGACATCATTTGCGAAAACATAAAGATTACACATAGTAGCGCTTGACTACATCTGAATTGATTGGTTTCGGCCAAACTTCTCCGTCCATTTCTGCAAGTATGAGTGCTCCTCCTGTCAGCACTCTATGAACCATGTATGGACCTTGCCAGTTGGGAGAGAACTTCCCCTTGGCTTCATCTTGATACAGAAAGATTTTCTTTAACACCAGTTGCCCTGGTGTGAATCGTCTCAGCTTGATTTTCTTGTTGAAGGCCCTAGCCATTCTGTTCTGATATAGTTGACCATGACATACTGCATTCATTCTCTTCTCGTCTATGAGGGCTAATTGCTCATAACGGCTTCTTACCCACTCTGCATCGCTGAGCTCAGCTTCCTGTATAATTCTTAGAGATGGAATCTCCACTTCGACAGGAATTACAGCCTCTGTACCATAAACTAGCATATAGGGAGTTGCCCCTGTTGATGTGTGGACAGTGGTGCGGTATCCCAATAAAGAGAATGATAGATTTTCATGCCACTGCTTATGCCTTTCTATCATCTTCCTTAGTATCTTCTTGATTTTTTTGTTAGCGGCCTCTACGGCTCCATTCATCTGAGGTCTGTATGTTGTGGAATTCTTGTGTTTGATCTTGAAAGTTTCACACATAGCTTTCATCAAGTCACTATTGAGATTAGAACCATTGTCGGTGATGATTGACTCTGGAACTCCGAACCGACAAGCAATGCAGTCGCGGACAAAGTCGGCCATGACTTTCTTAGTAACTGGTTTGTAGGAGGCTGCTTCGACCCATTTAGTAAAGTAGTCAATGGCGACCAAAATGAACATGTGGCCATTGGAAGCGACAGGCTCGATTGGTCCAATAACATCCATACCCCAAGCGTCGAACGGCCATGGTGAGTTGGTTGCATTGAGCTCACTTGGAGACACCTTTACCATATCCCCATGTATCTGGCCGCAGTGGCACTTCCGGACATACTAGATGCAGTCCATTTCCATAGTCATCCAAAAGTAACCAGCTCGGAATATCTTCTTTGCTAGAACAAAATCGTTCATATATGGGCCAGAGGTCCTAACATGAATTTCTTCCAGCAATTTTGATGCTTCTTTTGTGTCAACACACCTTAATAACCCCAAATCGGGAGTCCTCCTATACAGGATTTCTCCGCTGTGGAAGAAATTGTTGGACAATCTCCGAAGTTTACATTTTTTAGTGGAATTTGCAAGCTCGGGGTATTCTCCTTTTGCCAAGTACTTATCGATGTCATGAAACCAAGGATTTTTCGTCTTCTTTTTCTTCGATATGGGCACAGTAAGCTGGATGATTATGGATCTTTATGGGAATATGGTCAATGAAATTCTTGTCCAGATGCTGGATCATTGAGGACAAAGTAGTTAATGCGTCGGCGAACTCATTCTGGATTCTGGGGACGTGCCGGAAGTCTATCTTTGTGAACCTCTTTCTTAATTCCTGTACGTGGTGCAGATATGATAGTATCTTGGAATTCTTTGTTGCCCATTCTCCCTGTACCTGATGTACCAATAAGTCTGAATCACCGATCACTAACAGTTCTTGGACGTTCATGTCAATGGCCATATTGAGCCCCAAGATGCAGGCTTCATATTCGGCCATATTGTTGGTGCAAGGGAACCGGAGTTTGGCGGATATCGGATAATGCTGACCAGTCTCTGATGCTAGGACTGCTCCAATACCGACTCCCTTGAAGTTTGCTGCTCCATCGAAGAACATCCTCCAACCATCATAGGATTCTGCAATGTCTTCTCCTATGAATGATACCTCCTCATCAGGAAAATATGTTTTCAGGGGTTCGTATCCTCCGTCTACGTGATTCTCAGCAAGATGCTCTGCCAGATCTTGTACTTTAAGTGCCTTCTGATTCATGTAAATAATGTCGAATTCGCTCAGCAAGATTTGCCACTTGGCTAGCTTGCCAGCGGGCATGGGCTTCTGAAAGATGTACTTTAATGGATCCATCCTTGATATGAGATATGTTGTAGGCACAGAAGTAATGCCTCAGCTTTTGGGCGACCCAAGTTAGGGCACAACAGGTACGCTCTAATAGAGAATATCTGGCCTCATATGGAGTGAACTTCTGGCTGAGGTAATAAATAGCTTGTTCCTTCCTTCCTGTTTCATCGTGCTTCCTCAGAACGCAGCCGAAAGCTCCATCTAACACTGCAAGATAGAGTAACAAAGGTATGTCTGGCTCGGGCGGTACTAGGACTGGCGGTGTTGACAAATATTCCTTGATTCTGTCGAAAGCCTTTTGACAATCATCGGTCCACTCGGTCGCATCCTTCTTCAGCATCTTAAAGATCGGCTCACAGATGACTGTAGACTATGCTATAAACCGGCTGATGTAATTAAGCCTCCCCAAGAAACTTATCACATCTTTCTTGTTCCTTGGTGGTGGTAGCTCTTGAATGGATTTGATCTTTGACGGATCCAATTCTATTCTCCGGCGGCTCACAATAAATCCCAACAACTTCCCAGCAGGAACCCCGAATGCACATTTCGCGGGGTTTAGTTTCAGATTGTATTTTCGCAATCTATTGAAGACTTACCCAAATTCTCCATGTGATCAGTAGCTTTCTTTGATTTGATAATGACATCATCCACGTACACCTCGATCTCCTTATGAATCATGTCATGGAATATGGTAGTCATGGCCCTCATATAAGTGGGCCCTACATTCTTTAGGCCGAACGGCATCATCTCGTAACAATACACTCCCCACGGCATAATCAATGTTATTTTCTCAGCATCTTCCTCATCCATCCAAATCTTGTGATAACCAGCGAAGCAATCCATGAAGGATTGCAATTCATGCTTGGCACAGTTGTCAATCAGAATGTGTATATTTGGTAAGGGGAAGTCGTCTTTCGGACTGGCCCGGTTGAGATCCCGGTAGCCGACGCAGACTCTAACCTTCCCGTCCTTCTTTGGCACAGGTACAATGTTGTCTAACCATGTCGGGTACTCCACTACCCGGAGAACTTTAGCTTTGATCTGCTTGGTAAATTCTTCTTTGATCTTCATACTCATGTCGGGTTTGATCTTTCTGAGCTTTTGTTTCACCGGTGGACACATTGGATTGGTTGGCAGTTTGTGAGCCACAATAGACGTACTTAGACCAGTCATGTCATCATACGACCATGCAAATATGTCCTCATACTCTCTTAGAAACTCGGTGTATTCTTTCTTTTCTGATGGTGACAAATGAATGTTGATGCGAGTCTCCTTGACGTTTTCTGAATCCCCCAGGTTGATAACTTCGGTCTCATCCATGTTGGACTTAGCTCTGTTCTCAAAGTTCTCAAGTTCTTTGAAAATCTCTTTAGGTATGTCGTCTTCATCTGAATCAATGCCCGTTTGCTGCGTTGTCTCATTGCATGTCACAGTTATCAGTTCATCAAGACAAGTAATAGTAATGCTGTATAAATAAAGTAATGAGAGAAAACAATAGCAATAAATATCCGATTCGTAAGAGAAATTTAGAAGATGCTTTGATAGATTGATAACTGTTTTGAACATTGAAGATCTTTATTGCAGAAATTGAAAAATGCAGGAAAAGGAAAATCATTTAGTAAATAAAACAGTGAATAATGCTTGTTTTAGCCTTGCTACCCCGAGGTTCGTCGGGCTTTGGTTGTCTTGATAGACCAGTTCTTGAGGTATGTCCCCTTGATTACAGTCTGTATGGAAGGGCCTTCCTCCCCCTCCTCCTTGAGAACAACACAGCAATCCATATCTTCGTCCTCTAGGAACAAACTCCTCATTGCTGCAAGTGCTTATTCCTCGTCTAAACCGTAAATAGTGTCGGCCTGCTTGAAAGTCCACTCAAGATGAGGTATCGGCTGCTCCAAAGGGTAATAGGGACCGCGCCAAGGTGGCGACCAGTCGTTGAATTCCTACCAAGTGTACTCATACCCCAGACCGAAAGTGGTGCCATGTTCCTTGAGCTTTATGGGCTTCGTGATCCCTTGGAGGTTCTTACCGAGACCTTTGCCTGGCTCATATCCCCTCCAGTTCAGGATGCTCTCAATCTTGTTGTGCCACCACTTGTCCTTGTTGATAGCATTGACCCATTCAATGTGGTGGTAATTTCCTCCGCCTATCTTCCTTTTTTCGTCAATCACCGGAATAGTTTGACGACTATAAATAGGGTTGCTACCATCACCATGAATAATCACCTCTTGGTGGTTCCACTCGAATTTTACCGCCTAATGTAGATTTGACGCTACGGCTCCAGCAACATGAATCTAGGGTCGTCCCAACAACAAGTTGTAGGATGTTGCCACATCTATCACCTGGAAATCCACTTCGAACCAAGTCGGTTCCATCTGCAGACATAAATTGATCTCCCCCATGGTGGACCTCTGAGAACCATCGAAGGCTTTCACATTGATCGCCCCATCCCTTATCTCATGTAGCCCTTTACCCAATTTCTTGAGTGTTATCAACGGACAGATGTTAAGACTAGAACCTCCATCGATCAAGATTTTTGTGATGAAATGATCTTCGCATTGCACGGTGATGTGCAGTGCTTTGTTGTGCCCCAATCCTTCAGGCGGTAGCTCGTCCTCATGAAAAGTGATTTTATGACTCTCCAGTACTTGACCTACCATATTGGTCATTTCCCCACTAGTGATGTTTTTTGGCACATATGCTTCACTCAACACTTTCAACAAAGCATTTCTGTATGTTTCAGAATTATGCAGCAGAGAGAGGATGGATATATGTGCCAGTGTCTTGCAACTAGTCGATGACTACTCCTTAGACTATACCTTTCTCCAAAGGTTATCGGGACCTGTTTCGATAAGGGGAGGCCGGTTGGCAGCATGCTTGCTTGACTCGGCCAGATGCTCAGGGGTGTAGACCCTACTAGTTCTCGCCATACCCTGTGCTGCGACAGCTTCCTCAGACCTGACCTTGCCTTTCCTTCTCACCTCGGCTGTGTAGTCCCAAGGGATAGCGTTTGAATAGAAGGGTGGTGTGGTTGACATTTCCACCAGAATTGGTGCAACCATCCTTAGTTCACACGGAATGTGTGTTCGAGGTGGCAAGACTGTGACCTCGAATGATGCCGGTGCATTTGCTGGAGATACAAACTCAACTTCAATTGGCACTGGTGACTTTGCAGGTGGCACTGCTTCAAACTCAAATGGTATAGACATATTCACCTCAGCGTCCTCAGATGGTTGAATCTCGACAATGATCGGTTTGAGAGTGACTGCGGGTTTTTTTGGGTCATCGCCTTCTGCGATCAACCCGATTGACCCCTCGAGATCCTAATCATCTTCTATTTCAATCATATGGATATCTCTACCCTTATGGTCTGGCAGAGGATTGTCGCAGACGTTTGGAGCGGGGTCTTTTGCCACAATAATCTTGTTGTCAATGAGAGCCGGTATTTTGTCCTTCAGAGAGTGGCATTCTTTGATGGTGTTTCCTCTTATGCCGGAATGGTATGCACATGATTTGTTTGGGTTAACCCCCTGAGAAGGGTTCTCAGGGGTGGCAACAGGGATAGGTGTGACATAACCATCAACTTTGAGCTTCTCATACAGCTTGTCAATGGGCTCGGCTATGGCAGTGTATTGCTTTGGAGGGCGGCGATCAAAATTGGGATGAGTTCAATCTGCCACACCGGTGAAGTAAAGAAAGCGGTAACACAAACAGGAAGTAGAAGATGCACAATAGTTGGCCTTGGCTTGCAGCCAGCTAACTTAGAATAGCAGTAACTAGCACAGGAGAGAGAGAGAGCAGAGAGTTTTTTTATTTGTGAGAGAGAGAGAGTTGAACAGATCCGTTCGTGTATGTGTGCCATGGAATAAATAGAGTATATATATAGTTTGAAACTAGGTGAAAATAAGGTAATAATTAGACTGCCCAGTAATTATGGAACTCAAAGAATCAATTAGTTCCAAAATCAGTACTAGTACTCCCTTAATTAAGGGAGTTAAATTTCAAACGGTCAGAACAGGTAAGAAGTAAGGAAATGAATCGTGTATAACAAATAAGGAAAGATTTCGAACATAGTAAGCACATAGTAGGAAATTGGGGTCAGGTTCATAAGGTTTTAATTAAAACACTATTGTAAGAATCAATTGATAGTAAAATCAGTCATTTGATAAGGCAAAAGGTAACTAAAGGTCGTAAAAATATTATCATAGGAAATCAATTAAAGGAAATCAATCACAGGAAATTAGTGTTACTCAAAGGAAAATACCACCATTTTAAGGAAATACTCGAAAATCAGGCAATCAGTATTACTCAAAGGAAAATACTCGAAAATCAGTAAAGAGTATGGTGTAAAATCATTAAAGCACTAATCATAATTATTCAGAGATTTAAAAATGGTAAAACTATACTGGAGTAACACATATTAAGCAAAAATCAGAAACCCTAATCACGAAATTAGGGATACATATCAGAAAATAGCAGATAATTAAAGGAATCCATAGATAATCATAGTCTAGGCAGAGGCGACAAAGAATCAGAAACCCTAATCAATAATTATAGAGAAAGAAATCACAAAACACATAGAGCATACACGCAAGCAAGGTAGTCATGCTAGAATAGGTAAACAATGTTGCAAAATAAACTCAGATTCGCATGAACACAAAATTTGGTGCTTTTTATCAAAATGAATCAAACAAAAAGAGAACGGCTCAAATAATGCTTAAACACAATAAAATCACAAAAATAATACTAAGAAACTAGAGGAAGAAATGTTTTAAAAAGAACCTTGAAACCCTAGTTTTGAGAAATGAAGATTCGTTTCAGAAAACAAGAAGATCTTTGAGGAAAACATGAAAAACCCTCAGAATACGTATAGATCTGTGACAGATCTAAAAGGATCGGGAGGTTTAAAGTTAGGGTTTCCAAAGAGAGCCCAGAAAGGAGAAGAGAATAACTCGAAACTGCCGGTTTCAACCGGAAAGTGTAAAGATCTTACTCGGACGGCCATGGGTAGCCGGAAAGATGGCATGAGACCAGAGATGGTGAGTAGACTGTCTATGGTTCACTTGAAGGCCTCAAAACAGTGACACACGTTCAAGGGGGAGCCATAAGGCTGGTAGGTGGTTGAATCGCCATAGATTCCGGCAGGGCGATAGCCGGAGAAGGGCCAGGTATACTGGAGGGAGTTGAAGGGAGTTGAGAGAGTTGAGAGAGACGGCTCATAAGTGAGAGGGAGAGAATGAGAGACGGGTTGGGGGGGTAGTCTTAGGTTAATTATGGTAAGGGGGATCTGGACCGTTGATTTGAATTAATCAATGGTTCAGATTGAGTGACGGATTGGGCCGGGTAGGATTTTAGGTTTGGGCTGGGTTATTGGATTAATTAATTGGGTTAGGGGTCCGGATTAATTAGGCTGGATTTTAAATAAAGAATGGTTGTTTGTTAAATACCTATTAAAATTAGATAAATAATTAATAACAATAGCTAATAATCATATAAAATGAAATTAAGGCTAAATAGGTGAAATTAAGGTAACTAATTAATATAGAAAATATAAATGAATAACTATTGAATTAAAATGGCATAAAATGTACAATTAGGCTATAATTGCAAAATTATTGTAATTATAGGGAAATAATGCCAATTTGGCTAATTTGTGAAATAATTAATCCTAATAGGATTGAAAATGATATATTGAGCTGGGAAATATTTTGAAGTCATTTATAATACAATTTATGAACAATTATTGAATATAGACATACTGAATAAATTGGAAAAAAATTTAATAAAAGTGTGAAAAATTACGAAAAAATATTAGTTATTATAAAAAGTTATTTTGAAGATATATATGCAAATTTTGAAATAGTTTGAGGAAAAATTGGGTATCAACAAATATTTCTTCGTTGCTCATCCACTATCTTTTGTGATCAATTTTTAATTGCTTAATTTTTAGTAGTTAATCGTAGTAATAGTCATCAAATCAAGTGTTAATTTTCCTTGATAGTAATCAATTGAAGATTATTCAAACACTGTTTAAATACAATCCCTGTGGAGACCATGATTAAACTATACTATCTTTGACTAGCGAGCAATAATTTTGTGTTGTATTTTGCGCTCGTTAAATTTTGGCGTCATTGCCGAGGATTGGCAAGCAATAGTGTTTAAAATAGTTTTAATACTAATTCAGGAACCAATTTATACTTTAGTGTATTCACGTTTTCTCACTTGTGTGCAGGATACATGTTTGATTTCTCTGGTGTATTACTCGATCCTCTTCAAAGGAAGTGATACCTTACGAACCAGAGTTGGAGAAACACTTGCGACAACTGAGAAAAGACAGAGAATTAACAGAAAATTTCTTGGGTAATTCTTCGACTCAAGATACCATGGCAAACAATGAGAATGATGGAGTAGACTTAGCTGCAAGAGAGGCAACACAACAAGAAGTTGCACGGATAGCAGCTGAAGTAGCCTGGAGATTGTTGACGAGACTGTCGAAAATAATAGGGGTCGAAGATTCAATCTAAACCAGCCCTTAGTTGAAGACCAGTTCGAGAGTGCAATACCCATGCCTGGAAGATCATTGGGTAACTATGCTAGGCCAGTCTACAATCAAGGACTGTCAAGTGTCAGACCTCCACCATAGCAGAAAACAACTTCGAATTGAAGCAAGGCCTGCTTCAAACTATCCAAAACAATTGTATTTTCAAAGGAAAAGTGAACGAAGATCCTAACACTCACTTTATGGACTTTGAAGAAATCATGAACACATTCCAATACAATGGAGTATCAAAGGATGCAGTCTACTTAAGGACATTCATTTTTCATTGAAAAATGACGTGAATCATTGGCTGTGTAGCTTACCCACAGGTTCAATCAGGATATGGGAAGATATGACCACAAAGTTTCTTGACAAGTACTTCTCAGCTGCAAAAACAGGGAAGTTCAGAAGGGAAATCCACAATTTCTGCTAGAAGGATACATAAGCGATTTTCGAAGCTTGGGAAAGATTCAAGGAGATAGTTAGAAAGTGTCAACACAATGGAATTGATTTGTGGATGCAACTCCAGGATTTTTGGGATGGGCTGACACCATCCTTGCGACGAAATTTGAATACAGCATAGGAGGTCCACTAATGAAAAAAACTCCTGAGGAGGTTGTCTTAATACTTGATGAATTATCTGAGGATGCTAATCAGCGGCCGGTTGAGAGCAATGATAGAAGAAAATAAGTTGGGATTCACCAAATGGACTCTAACACATTCACGCAAGCCCAGGTAGACACCACAACCAAGGAGATAAGAAAGCTGACATTGACCAAGGTACAGAGTGAGCCGCAAGCAGCATGTGATTTTTGTGGAATGAGACACCCTACACATGAGTGTCAAGCGTCAACTGAGGAAGTCAACGCTGTGGGGAACTTTAATAGAGGAAACTAACAAGATGGGAACAATTATAATGCTATGGGTCAAAGACATTCAGGTTTTTCATGGAGTTCACCTAGTGGGAGCTTGAACTCGTGGCAGCAAAATAATCTCAGACCCTAGGGTCAAGGACCACCAGGTTTTCAGAACCAGCAAAGGCAGCAATACCAGCCACAACAGTCAAATCAGTCTAGTATGGAAGATTTTATGAAGGTATTCATCAACAAGTCAGATGAAAAATTTGAGACTCTGGGCACAACCATTCGAGAGTAGGGCACAACTATCCGAAAGCAGGGCACAGCCATCCCGAATTTAGAAAGACAATTGGGAAAGATTGCAAATTTATTATCTGAGAGGGCTCCTGGGACTTTACCCTCCGACACTAATAAGAACCCAAAGGAAACAATAAAAGATATATCTTTGAGAAGTGGAAAAAAATTGTCTTACCCAGTGGTGACAGCAAGACCCGAAGTGGTGTAACAAGCAGATGAAGACACTAGAAGAGAAAAAGAGCAAAGAGCAGAAAGGCCAAAGTAGTGGGGTGCAAAAGGAGAATGTGCATTGATTATAGAAGGTTGAATGATGCAACAAGGTGGACCACTTCCTATTTCCCATTATTAATCAAATGCTCGAGAAAGTGGTTGGACATGGATGTTACTGCTTCTTGGATGGGTACTCAGGCTACATCAGATACCCATTTCTCCAGAAGATATTGAGAAGACCACATTCACTAGCCCGTCAGGTTTTTTTTCTTACAGGAGGATGTCTTTTGGGTTGTGTAATGCATCAGTCACTTTTTAGAGGTACATGATGTCTATATTCTCCAATTTAAATGGAAAGTGTCTAAAAGTATTCATGGATCTCTTTGGTGATGACTTTGAGGATTGCTTAAAGAATTTGTAACTCGTGCTTGAAATTTATGAAGCCACTCACTTGGTTCTTAACTGGGAGAAGTGCCACTTCATGGTGAAATAGGGAATTGTCCTAGGCCACGAAGTGACTACACATGGAATTAAAGTTGATAGAGCTAAGGTTGATGTAATTGCTAGGCTCACTCCACCGACTTCTGTGAAGAGCATAAGGAGTTTTGTGGGATATTCTGGGTTTTATAGGAGATTCATCAAAAACTTTTCCAGCATTACCAAGCCTTTGACTGCATTGCTAGCGAAAGATGTCAAGTTTGTTTTTACTGTGGAGTGATTAATAGCATTCGAATTGATAAAGGAAAGGCTTGTGAGTGCTCCTATTATGGTGACATCTGATTGGAGCCGACCATTTGATATAATGTGTGATGCTAATGATGTAGTTGTGGGAGCAGTTCTAGGGAAAAGAAAGAAAATATGTTTAGGCCCATCTACTATGTAAGTATGACGTTGAATGATGCTCAAGTCAACTATGACACTATTGAGAAAGAGTTCTTTATTGTGGTCTTTGCTTTTGACAAGTTTAGATCATACCTGGTAGGGAGTAAAGTGATTGTACACACTGATCACTTAGCCTTGAAATACATGTTGAATAAGAAGGAGCCCAAGCCGCGTCTGATGCGGTGGGTGTTGTTGCTCCAAGAATTTGACTTGGAGATCAAAGATAGGAAGGGCACAGAAAATCAAGTTTTCAATCATCTATCTCTACTTGAAAGACATTCGGTTGAAACAATTGAAGTAAGGGAAGAGTTCGCTGATGAGCATATTTTCTCCATTGTTGTGGTCTCCGAAAGGCCGCCTTGGTATGCTGATGTAGCCAACTATTTGGATAGTGGATGGTTTCCTCTAGAACTCTCTCGTGATCAGAGAAAGAAGCTTCAAGGTGAGGTAAAAAGTTATTTTTGGAATGACCCTTTCTTGTTTAAACTGTGTGTAGATGGTGTGATTTGAAGGTGTGTGCCTGAAGGAGAGATGCCAAGCATTTTTTTCTCATTGCCATGATGGAGAAGCTGGAGGACACTATGGAAAAAACCGCACTGCAACAAAGGTCATAAAAGCCGGGTTTTTTGGGCCTACTTTGTACAAAAACGAACGGCATATGCAGCTTCATGTGACAAGTTTCAAAGGGCACGTAACATTAACAAGAGGGATGAGATGCAACTAAACTCCATTCCGGTATGTGAAATTTTTTACGTTTGGGGCATTGACTTCATGGGACCGTTCCTATCGTCTCATTCTTATGAGTATATCCTAGTAGTCATTGACTACTCCTCTCTAAATGGGTCGAAGCAATCCCTACTATGACCAATGATGCTCAGGTAGTGTGTGAGTTCTTATGGAAGAACATCTTTACAAGCTCTGGGACACCTCAAGTGATTATCAGTGACAATGGGTCGCACTTTGTGAGCAAACAGTTTGCTGCATTGTTGTCTAAGTATGGGGTCACACACAAAACAGGAACCTCGTACCATGCCCAAACTAGTGGGAAAGTTGAAGTAGCTAATCGTGAACTTAAACAAATTCTTGAAAAGACGGTTAGTGCTTCTCGTAAGGATTGGCCTGTAAAGTTGGATGAAGTTCTATGGGCGTATAGAACTGCGTTCAAAACAACCATAAGGACTTCACCATTTAAACTAGTGTATGGAAGATCGTGTCACCTACCTATTGAGATAGAACATAAATCTTATTGGGCAATTAAGATACTTAATCTTGATCTTAGTCTTGCAGGTGAACACAGGTTGGCATAGATGAACGAATTGGAAGAGTTAAGGATGTATGCGTATGAAAATGCATAAAATTTCAAGGATAAGATAAAAAGGTATCATGATCGTCTGACTAAGCCAAAGGAGTTTCATGAAGGGGACATGGTCTTACTATAAAATACTAGACTTACGTTGTTCTCCCAAAAATTCAAGTCAAGATTGTAACGACACCACCGGTCGTTTTGAGCTCTAGCACGTCGTTCAGCATTTTGAGGTCATGAGCAGCTCCGTTTCCGGTATTATGACTTGTAGCTGTGGTCGGAGTTGAATTTCGAGAAGTTTAGAGTTAATTTGGAAAGAAAATTCTCATTTCGGAAGCCTTAAGTTGGAGAAATTGAATAAGATTGGGATTCTGAGTAAACGGCCTCGGAATTAGGATATGAAGGTTCCAGCAGTTTTGTATGATGATTTCAGACTTGGCATATGTCCGGATCGGGTTTTGGATAACCCGGGAGCGTTTCGACGTATATTGTGGAAGTTATTATTTCAGAAGGATTTCATAAATTTGGGTTGGAAAGCATTTCAGAGTTATTTATGTCCTTTTGGGATTCCGAGCCTGGGAATAGCTTCGTATGGTGATTCTAGAGTTGGGAGCGCGATCGGAAGTGAATTCGGATGTCCATAGGTTATTTTGAATTCATTTGGCTAAAGATAGAAATTTGAAGGTTTTTGAGAAATCCGACCGGAAGTGGAAATTTTGATATCGGGGTCGGAATGCGATTACGGAAGTTGGAANAAGTTTAAATTTTAGTGCGATTCGTGATTTCGGCATTGTTTGATGTGATTTGAGGCCTCGAGCAAGTCCGCATTATGTTTTGGAACAGGTTGGTGTAATTGGACGGGGTCTCGGGGGGCTCGGTGGATTCCGAGTGGTTAACAGATCAAGTTTGGAGTTTGAAGATGTGTTGAGATTGTTGTCATCTGATGTGACCGCACCTGCGAGGTTGGCCGCAGGTGCGAGTTTTTGCTGGAGCTGAGGAAGCCGCAGGTGCGGGAGTTTGGGCGCACTGCAGGAGCGCAGGTGCAAAGGTTGGATCGCAGGTGCGGAAATGAGGCCTGGGCAGAATGTTTTAAAATGGGAATTTTGACAATTCTCCTCCTATTTTCATTTGGTATGGGTGATTGTGGAGAGCTTCAAGGAGGGATTTTCGTCAAGGATCACAAGGTAAGTTATCCCAACTCTTTTTAAGTTAAATGCATGGTCTAGGTACAGATTTGAGTATGGGAATTTGTGGAAAGTATGGAATTTTGAAGAAAAACCTAGAAATTTGGTAATTTGGATTCTAGCCACGAATTTGAGCATGAAAATTAGAGTAAATTGTATATTTGAGCTAGTAAGTCTATGGGCAGAGTTTATCTTTGAGAAATTTCGGAATCCGGGCACGTGGGCCCGAGGGCATTTTGGTCAATACTTCGAGCGGAGATGAGAATTTATATAGTCGGAATTTTTACAAGTATTAGGGTATATTTTCATTGATTTTCCTGTTATTTAGCTAGTTTTGGAGCGTTGTGCATCAATTGGAGTCGTCGGAATGGATTGGAAGCCGGTTATGGAATTTCGGAGTTGGGTAAGTTTCCTTTCTAACTTTGTGAGGGGGAATTGTCCCCGTAGGTGAACTAATTAATTATATGCTACTATTTGCGGGGGCTACATACGTACGAGGTGACGGGAGTCCGTGCGTAGCTACTATTATGCTTGTGTCTGGGTAGTCTAGGACCCACTAGCATGCCTTACGTGTTGTACTCGTGATCTTGCCAATAATATTAGACTGTTAATGCTATCGAATTAGTAATTAATTACCTAACAAGGTTAGAGTTTACTTTTCTTAGTCATTTAGAAAGAGAATTGATTCTTCCTTGGATAATTGTGTTTCAGATAAATCTATAATGTTTGAAACCCTGTTGAAATTGGAAAGTAGATCCCTAGAAAGGTTTTAAATACTATTTTCATGTTCATTAAAAGGAGAATTCTATCACTTTATTAAACAACTAATTTTACTGATAAAAAAATGTGGTTTATTGGTGTGAATATGTGTAACTATGGGTGCATGAGTCGCATGTATGATTCGCGAGCAGGATAACCTTGTAATTATGTATAACCGCGTAGCATGATCGATTCACGAGCGGGGCAGATAGATGCATCTATGGTTCGAGCCGTTAGACCCTCGGCAGTGCACAGTTTATGTTTATATTGGTCCGGGCCGTCGACCTCGGCATTTCATGCGTATGATACATACATACTATATACCATATGTGACTTGAACTGTCAAACGGTCTCGGAGATTTAAATTGTCAACTGAAATGACGAAGATTTAAAGTGTTAAATGTGGAAGGAGTTGATATTATTTATTCCTGATTTTAATAATTTGCCTATGACATTCATGCTTAGTGTCTCACTTGATTATAATTAGCCGACTTATAGCAAGTGTCTAATTCGACCTCTCGTCACTACCTCTCTGAGGTTAGGCAGGATACTTACTAAGTACACGTTGTTTTCATACTCATGCTACACTTGCTGTGCATTTTGTTGCACAGGTACCTTCATAGCAATATGGCTGACTTGGAGACTTAGACGAGTTGCATCACTCGGAGACGACCCGCAGTCGGCAGAGTCTTCCTCTATGTATTGTATTTTCATTTTTATTCCTTGTCCAATTTGTATTTCGGACAAGCTTTGTAGAGTTTGTAAAATTCTTAGAAATTGTTCATGTACTTGTGTCACCGGGTTCTGGGATGTGTTGGGATGTACTTTATTAAAATGGAGTATTGGACTGTTATTTTTACTTAATGGATTTTATTTAGTTGTTACGTGTTAAAGTGAAAGGTAATGATTTCAAAAATGCTAAAACAGGAAATTTAGCTTAAGTATTTAATGATTGGCTTGCTTGACAGCGTTGTCCGGCGCCATCACGACCTTATAGATTTTGGGTCGTGACAAAGATGGATAGGTCCGTATGTGGTGAAACACGTCTCACCGTATGACGCCAATAAAATACAGGATGAAGAAGGGAATGAAAGCTTTAAGGTGAATGGGCATAGGTTGAAATTTACCTTGTTGGAGGATTTGACAAGAAATCCTCTAGCATCATGATCAAATGAGCCTAAGTGATGGAGTCAAGCTGACAACAATAACTCAGAACTACTTCTAACCCTTTTTCTTGCTTTTGTAGAATAGTTACATAATTCTAGTGTAGGATTATTAGAGTTTAGGAGTTTTGATAATTCATTGACCAGTTATGAGCATGAATTGGACACAAATAAGTACTTAATAGATTTGGGCGAAACCCATAGGCTAAAACGTGAAAAAATGTGAACTCTGAGAAAATTTGCCTAGCGAGCCGTATGAGGCACTGCATGGGGCGCCGCGCTAGGACAAATGGTCAACTCTAACAGAAGAAAGACCTCTCTGAACTTCTCCACTGTCGTGCCGCATGGGGAGCCGCACCCAGCGACGCGATAGTGTAATCCTTGGCCATTTTTGAAGAAAAAAATGAAAATTTTGAAAGAAAAAAAAAATAGAAGGCTCTTTTTACTTTAACCCCCCCCCCCCCCCCCCCCCCCATTTTTTCCTTTTCTCCCATATCTCTAATTCTCTATCTCTAATCTCTCCTCTCTAACCCACCCCCTAATTCCTATTTTTCTTCTTCTTCAAATTTCTTCCACTCCAACTCTCCACCTTCACCACTCATCAACGTAAGTTATTCTTCTCTTTCTTTTAGTATTTAATTGTAGATTTTAGTTAACTTTAGTTTAATTCTTCTAACTCTAGGTAGTCTACTTTTTGCTAATCTTTTAGCTATTTTTCTTCTATTTTAGCCGAAGTTTGTGCATAAACTTATGAGATTTTTATTTTTCTTATGGTTGTGGGTGATTTTTGGTATGTTTTGTAGATGTTGGAAGAATTGTGTGGTGAACTATGGTGGGTATGTGTTGGGGACGAAAATCCATGGGTTTTATATTGAAATTGGAGCATTTTGTGCTATTGCTACTATATGATGGTGTTTTGGTTGTAGTTGGGTGTTTGATTGGTGTTGTTATGTAGTGGTCCTCAACCAATTGAAGTTGGATTTATGAGTTGAATTTGATGAATAAAATGTGCTTGATAAAAGGCCTCAATGACATAGAAGCTGAAGTGGTGCTTAATTAGAGGATATTTGTTATGAGATAATGTGATGCTTGATGGTAAGTGTAGGGTGGAAGGTCATGTTCTTGAACACCCATGCTAATGTGTTTGTAGGTGCTAATTAGGGTGTACGATTCATGCTAGGTGCTTGTGTAGTGTTGTATTATAACTTTATGTTGTTAGTGGGAAATTAGACTAACTTCTTATTATTCTTTTCTTAGATACTAGTTTAGCTTCTAAATTTTATCCTTTACACTAGCGTATTCCGTGGTTATGTTGTTGTAATGTTATGTTGGTAGTTGGATGGGTTGTTGAATACGTGTGGCGTGCTTTCAATGGGGTAGTCTGAGCCATCGATATACATTGTACTTGTGAGCTTGCCAATAACATAAGTGTGGGGTGGTTACCCCATTTGGTCTTGTTTTTGTTTTAAGTGCTGTGGCTAATGTTGTTCTTCTTGTGCAGGTATAATGTCTCGCCGCCCTAGCAATCATTCTAACACAGGTTCCTCAGAGGTTGCCTCTAGTAGACATCGAGGAGGTAGGCAGGCACCTCCCCCCGCCCCAGTAGAGGAGGAAGAGGAGTGCATTAATCCAGATGCAAATTTAATACCAGGCTGCAAGTATGGCATTCGGGTCGTGCCAGTTCATGCTAGGATGTGGTACCAGACCTTTGTTCCGGCAGTGAGTCCCTACCCAAAAGTTGTTATTGATGATGATAAACTAGCCAGAAAGAACTCGGGGATTTACAACAACATCAAATACATGGGTTTTGAAAGCTTGTTTCATCCCGGTGAGTTGGTGAACGTGAACATGGTCAAGGAATTACATGCTAACTGGCAACCTAAGGCCAGTTTAGATGTGGTGTATGAAGTGGAGGTGAGAGGCAAGATGATTCCTTTTTCATCCCGGGTAATAAATCAAATAATTGAGTTCACAAAGCACTCGCATAAGTTGTTCTTGAGGTTGTTGCATCAGCCCCTTATCCTGATATTAGACTCCAGCTGTGTAGCATGGGGTGTCTTGCCACATGTTCACGAGATTCTAATGAGTTCCACAAAGACATGAAGAAGTGCAATTTCCAGCATCCCGCTAGAGTCATTCTTCGGTTGATTAATGCAAAGATTATGCTTACCTAGAACGACATTGATATCTCTCGGTTGAAGATGTGTCTCATTTATGCTATCTTGACTCAGATGAAGTTTGATCTGGGTAAGATTATGCTTGAGCACATGTCTTGAGTATGACCACTTGGGGCCTGCCGCCTGTATTTCTTGAGAAGGATCACACGGCTTCTGCAGACACACCATGAGGAGGAGGAGTACCATGATGACCAGATAATTCAGGTTCTACGGCCTCTTAAGCCTTTTGATGTTACAGTTGTTACGGAACCCCCTCCCCCGCTACTATTGTTCCTGTAGATAAGAGATTTATTCGTGTTGAGGAGACACTGCAGCTGTTGTTTACTAATATGCACCTTTGCGCTGCTCGAGGGGAGGTTGACTTGGCAAAGCTGCAGGAGGACCATCCCCTCTTCGCGGTCACTCAACAATGGTTGGGCTTGGCCGATGGAGCACAGATGCCACGGATGAGGACGCAAACCCTATTCCCTCCGATGATGAAGAGAACTTGCACCTTTGAGGGTGTTGATGAGGAGTAGGCCACGGGCCTCAGGGAGTTAGTTACCTTTTCAATGCAATTTCTTAAGTGTGGGGTGGGGTGCTCCTATTTGATTGTATTTGTACTTGTTTTCTATTTGCCAGTTTATTTAATTTGATTTGTTTCTTGCTTTTGTTAGACAATATGGTCTGTAATCATAACTCTAAATTCTATCAGCCTGTAATAGTTAGTAATTAATTGTTTAGTTTCGACTATTCCTGATGATGGATTTCATTGACTGGCTTCTTGAGGGATTTGAAGTCGAACAAGAAAAATACAAAAAAAAAAATTGATAATCCAAAAATATGTCCTTTATTTTATTTTACTTTCTTAGGTAGTGTAGTAATTCCCCCTTGGTTTTTCTTTGTGCCACGGTTCTTTTTCAAGGGTTTTACTTGAACCGGGTGCAGTTAGTTTTTGTTATAAAGGAATAAAGAATCTTGAGTCATAAGGCTAATTTGAAGAAATTTTCCTTGACTTCATATCCCTTGAGAGTAGTGGGTGCCTTAGTTGTGATGCCTAGGCCCAGTTCTTGACTCTTGCATAGTACCTTAAGTTGTTTGATTTTGACTTTGCTTAACTGATTTGACTAGAGAGTTGGGATAGATATGATCCTAAGTGAGTATGTGCCAGTGTGTGTGAGATTTTGTTGATATTCTGTGCATGTCAGTTGATGTCTAGAACTTGTCCTATGTGTTTGATAGGCAAATAGTAGTCTTGTTCAGTCTAGGAAGTGATATAAGCATTTCTTTGTTGAGTCAATTATATGTCTGTGACCCGCCTAATTATTTTGTATCCTAGTTAGCCCTTTTGAGCCTATAATCTTATTTTTTTGGCAACCACACTACAAGCCTAACCCCTTTGTTTGAATTGACTATCCAATTGAACCTTTTAGCTCTCTTGAGCGCTTGATATATTTATGAGCTTGTTAAAAACTAAGTGAAGATATGGTTGGGTTTTGAGTGGAACTATAGAAAAGGAGAAAGGTGCATTGTTTGGAAAAAAATATAAGAGCCACTTATAGAAAATTGAAAAAAATGGAAGAGAAAATCAGAATCTAGAAAAAGAAAATAATATTGGTGTTTGTATATATTATAAAGAAAATTATTCCTTGCTAGTGGTAAATCTTGCTTTGTCTGTGCTTAAAGAAATTGGGAGCTTGATGTCAATATGATGTGAAGATTGAAGTTTGGTCCAACACAAGTGTGGGGTTTAAATTGTGAAATTATAAGTATTAAAGTGCTCAGGGAGGTGTATCCATTATATCCATATGTATCTCACCCGTCCCGCAGCCTACATTACAACCAAAATAAATTCCTACTTGATCCTTGACTGAATGAGCTCAATTAGTAGAGTATTACACTACGGGCAAGCTTATGATACATTCTCTGTGGAGCATGAATTTTATTTCTGAGAATGAGTGAATTCTTTCTATATTGAGTTCCTATTTGTCTTGAATTTTATTGTGTGTAGAACTACTCTCTATTGTTTGTGTGAAGGCATGTACTTGTGAAGGTAAGGTAAAGTCTTTGACCTTTGTGTTAGAGTAAGTGAACAGGTTGTGAAAACATGTGGTGCTTTTGAGTCAAGTCTTGAGGTTAGGATGTTATGATAGGGTGCTTATTCTATTTTAAATATTCTTGGCATGATGTGTTAGGGAGGTTGTTTGATGAAAAGGTCGTCCATATGTGAAGTGTAGTTTGATTGCTCGAGGACGAGCAATGGTCTAAGTGTGGGGTGCTGATGGTAGGCTAGAAACTCGTGTTTTAGCCGTAGTATTGCACTCTAATTACTACATTTTACGTGTGTTTGAGCTCAAATGATAGTGAATTATACTTATTACGTGTTTAATTCCTTGCAGGAAACGATTCCGAGCTATTAAGGTAATTCGGAGCTAAATCGAACAAGTTGGAGTTTTGAAGTATGAGTAGAACCTAAGAAATTAAGACGGGATCACGTTTTGGGATCGAGCACCAAGTCAGGACGTCAAAAAGTGGATGAGAGAATTTACAAAAGGCACAACCGCGCCGCATGGGCGCCGCGAGGTGCGGAGCGGCAGTGCAAATTTGGTCTGACAGGCGTTTGGCAAGCTCTCTGGATTTCCTCACAAGCGCGCCGCATGGCGCATCGCGGTGTGCAAAATTGTCAGAGTGATTTCCTAGTTCTGCTAGGAAAGGGTAGTATTGTCCAGGCTTGTTTCTACATTCACGATTTTTAGAGGACTTTTGATCTGCGAAAGATTGGAGAACCAAGGTAAGAAGACTCAAGAGTTCATCAAGATTTAAACCTGCAATCAGTGCAATACGGGAGTTTGTATCGAATCATTAGAATTGATGTTTTCTTTATTTATGAACCTTATTGAGATGTCTTACTCCATTTCTATGGAGTAATTTCTATTAGGGTGTTGACAGATACAATATTTCGATAACTTGATTAGGGATTCAATCCTTGATAAGTGTTAGAACTAATTGTTGGAGTTAGAGCCTCTTGAATTTTTAGTCGCACTAGAGAACATGGAAATATTCATGAGAAGTTACCCTTTTTAGATCATAACCATCATTTTACTGTTGCAATTGTTTACCGTGCTTCCATTAGATTAATTACTGAAATTAATGTTTAATCGAAAGAGGAACATTAACTTCAAGTATAATCTGATTATCGGTTGAATTCGTGAGAATCAACCGTATTATAGAGTGAATTAACTATAGAATTGGATTCCGAGTCAGTTATCTCACCTATCTAGTCAATTACCCTTATTTCTCTCGTGTATATTTCTTTGTTGCTCATTCTCTGTCTTTTGTGATCAGTTGTTAATTGCTTAATTTTTTAGTAGTTAATCGTAGCAAAAGCCATCAAATCAAGTTTTAATTTTCCTGGATAGTAATCAACTGAAGATTATTCGAACATAATTTAAATCTAATCCATGTGGAGATAATAATTAAACTATACTATCTTTGACTAGAGAGCAATAATTTTGTGTTGTATTTTGCGCTCGTCACTTGTCATTATATATGGTGGACTAGTTTTTGATGTTGGACTGCTCATTCTACTATGTTGAGTTGTATTACCTAGTTGGATATTGCGTGTTCATTTTCTTAGTGTTGCATTGTGAACTTTTCTGGCGCTCGATTGTTATTGTGATTTCATATTATATTGATGATATTGTGGACCGGTTCACATCGCAACAGTATTGACATGAAGAAATAAGGATGGAGTATATGTATATGGGGGAATCGGGTTGCATACCGCAACAGATATTGATATTATTATGTCGGATCGGATTGCACGTTGCAACAAATTTTGGTATTACTGTTTAGGATCGGATTGCACGCTATATATGTATATATTTGTGGATCGGGTTGCATGCCTGAATGAAAAAGACATGTATGATTGTTCTTGATTGTGTTCTATATTTGTGCACTGTGAATTGAGCATAGATGATAATCTCGGGCCCTCTATCATTTGTATCCTTGTTTCATTTATTACGTAATTATTCATTTTTCTTTCCCGTATTGCTTTTGCTTCTTATTATCAGGTAAAATACTGAGTGAGTATCTTTTGACTAAAAATCTCGCCACTACTTCACCAAGGTTAGTTAAGATACTTACTGAGTACATGGGGTCGGTTGTATTCATGCTACACTTCGGCACCTTGTGTGCGGATCTTGGAGTCGCGTAGCTGTGGAAGACGAAGCCTTGCACTGAAGACGTTCCAGCATTCTAGATTCAGGCTACCTCTTTCTCATGGTAGTTTTGGACTAAAACTCTGTTTATGTAAATTTCAAACAGACATTGTACTATTTCTTCATTACGGTTTTTTAAATCTTAATCATAGTGGCTCGTGACTTATAACATCAGTTAACTTCTATGATTTTAAAATGGGAGATGAGGCAGATACGGGTCACTCGTCTGTGTATCTAGGTTAAGGTGTCATCTGGTATTGGATATGAGATTTGGGCAAATTTTGGTCCAAATTTTGAGCATGTATTGGGCCATGACTTAAAACACAAAAAATAATTATAAATAAATAAATAAATGTGATGATCCGACCGGTCGTGTTGTGTAATTGTGCCTCGTTTCCCATTTTGGTGCTTCACACATATATGTGTGTATGGTTTTATGTCTTGAGGGTTTGATTGATTTCGTTCCGAGAAGATTTCAGGTTGAATTGGACCCTTTGGTTCTTGGCTTAGAAGCCTAAGTTGTTTATGTTGACCAATTGTTGACTTTTGTGAAAATGACCCCAGAATGATGTTTTGATGGCTCTGATAGCTTCATATCACGAATTTGGACTTGGGCGTATGCCACGAATCGAATTTAGAAGTTCGTAGGTTGATTTGTCTTGTTTTTCCGAAAATTGGCAATTTGAAGTTTAGAAGTTTGATCGTAGGTTGTCTTTTTGGCTATTGGATTCGGAATTATTTTGGGACTTGTAATAGATCCGTAATGCTATTTAGAAATTTTTCTGCAAAATTTGGTATCATTTGGAGTTGAATTGATAGGATTCGGATGCTTAGTTGCAATTCTAGTAATTCTTGAACTTTACCTTGAAATTCATGTGTTTTGGTGTTCGATTCATAGTTCTAGATGTTATTTTTGTGTTTTGATCCCGCGAGTGACTTCGTATGATATTTTTAGACTTATGTGGATGTTTGGTTTGGAGCCCCAAGGCTCAAATGAGTTTCGGACGCGTTACGGAATGGTTTGAACTGAAAATGGCATTGTTGGTGTGCTTGTGCTCTGTTATCACAATTACGAGCACCAGCCTCGCATTTGTGAAGGTGACATGGGGTGGTCTGATGACGTAATTGCGACTTACCCCTTCACAATTGCGAAATCAGCAAGCTTAGGGCTTGGGTCGCATATGCGACCACTTGGTCGCATTTGCGAAGTTGTCCAGCTTCGCAATTGCGAAGCCTTTGTCACAATTGCGATGTTTGTTGATACTGTCAGGGCATGCGATACCTAGTCCGCGATCATGAGGGTTTGCAAATGTGAACCCTATTTCGCAAATGCGACATCTGTAACTGGACATAAGGACTGGAAAGTCGAGAGTTAGCCTCATTTCTCACATTTTAGAGCCTTGGACTTGGTAAGAGGCGATTTGGAGGGGGGATTTTCATCTACATACATTGGGTAAGTGATTCTAATCAAATTATAATTATATTTCATTAATAAATCTAGATTTAACATCAAATTTATGTGAATCAAAGAGGAAAAATTGGGAAATTTTTTCAAGTTTTTGAAAAATGAGAAATTGAGAGTCGATTTGGACTCGGATTTTGAAAATAATCATATATATGGATTCGTGGGGTTATGGGTAGTCGGAATCTACCCTTGGACCCGATATTTTGACCGAGTGGGCCCTTTTTTGACTTTTTGGGAAAATTATAAATATCGTAGCTTTATCTATTGTAATTGTTTTCCCTTGCATTGTTTGATGCTATTAAGTCCAATTTGGTTAGAGCCGCGTGGAGGCGAATTTTAGGGGAAAAGCTATTTTCGAGGGTTGAGTTAACCTCGTTGAGGTAAGTGTCTTGCCTAACTTTGTGGGGGTGGAGGGGAGGGGAACTATCCCTTTGGGATTTGGGATTGATTGTGTACTTGTGTTATATGAAAGTCGTGTGCGCAAGGCGACGAGTGGGTACATGGGTAATATGTAGTATTTGACCGATTTAGGTTATTTAGACTCTTTCCATACCTTTAATTGAATATGTCATATCATATTTTAATTCTCATTGTCAAGCTATTCTTACTTGTGTTAGTTTATCCTTGTCACGCCCCGAACTCAGGGAGCGCGACCAACCATCAATCGAGTAAACACGGTCGAGCAATCCTATGTTACATCGACCTCTCATCATTACTCATGCATGATTTAACATAAAATAATTAGATCTTGACTTTTAAATTGAATATATTTGGCTCAATGGCCTAAAATTCTTTCTCATGATGGGTACACAACTTTATAAATAGATGTAAATACTAATAAATACACGACAAAACTCAAACTTTAATTACATGAACCACAATGTACATGGAGCTTCTATGACAATAGATACCTAAATACACAAAATGAACTAGACCCAAACACCCATTAGAATTGTAGCGGGCTCACCATAAGCTGGGTAGTGAAGAAGATCCCTATCAAAGATCCATATCATACTGTAGAATTATACCTGCATCCATTAAAAAATGCAGCGCTCAGGAAAAAGGGACGTGAGTACATGTGGAATAGTACTTTTATGTAAGGCAGACAAAACAACATATGAAAATACGGTAACTCAAATAAGAGGCAAATTAAGTATATCAAGAGACTACGAAACAGCCCATAGTATCAAATTTCAAGTCTTATTATACTTGCATCAATCTAAACTTCTTTTAGGATCAACTGAGCCATATGAACTATACATGGAATACATAATATAATGTAATTGAAACAACATGTACAAACAAGGACAATGAAAGTGGCACCTATTGTCTGCGTTAACAATGCGCCTCACTAGACCATCTATATCCTCCCTTATTTTACACCTATACATTTCATAGACCGTCCTTAGTGTTCATATATCATATTATACACCTTTGCGTCTCATAGACCGTCCATAGTGTTCACATATCATATTATACACCTATGTGTCTCATAGACCGTCCATTGTTTTCACATATCCTATTATACACCTATGCATCTCATAGACCGTCCGTAGTGTTTATTTATACCATACACCTATAAATTTCATATGCAATACACCTATGCGTTTCATAGACCGTCCATAGGATTCCATACACAATATACCTATGTGTTTCATAGACCGTCCATAGGATTACATACACAATACAGCTATGTATTTCATAGACCATCCATAGGGTTCCATACACAATATACCTCTTAGTTTCATAGATCGTCCATAGGATTCCATACACAATACACCTATGTGTTTCACAGACCGTCCATAGGGTTCCATACATAATATACCTATGTGTTTCATAGACCGTCCATAGGATTCCATATACAATACACCTATGCATTTCATACACCGTCCATAGGGTTCCAAAAATAATATACCTATGCATTTCTTAGACCGTCCATAGGATTCCATACACCTTACACCTATGTGGTCATAGACCGTTCATAGGATTCCATACGCAATACACCTATGCATTTCATAGACCATCCATAGGATTCATTCACATTATATTAAACACCTATGCATTTCATAGCCCGTCCATAGGGTTCATAACACATCATTATGCACATAACCATATATAAAGTCAAAGCGACATGATTAACACTACTTTTAAGATCGTAAGTTCCCGGACCATTGGAACACTTCATGTTCATGCTCATCATGGAGAAACATATCTCATTACATTAGCACATTATGGTGAATCAATAAGCCAATTTCAATGGCACATGGCCCAAATTCGTTTTCATAAGATTTACATTTAGCATAGGAAATATCTCTTCCACCTTGTATATACCCTCTTGTCAACTTATGGTCATCAGCTAAGTTCATTATTCCTGGGGACTTAACATCGGAGTCATTTGATTTATTATTTTAGAAGCATACATATTGTGAATGAAACCATTGGGACATACAACGCCTCATTATTCTCATTTTAGCAAATGGACGCATTTCATGTTCATAGTATCACTTATTTGTACTTGCTATGGGTGATCATTGGGCATTAAGAACATTTAAAACACTTAGGAACACCATAGCCTCTCCTCACGAGAACATAGGAGCTTATAACCCATTGGGCACAAAAAACAAATATGTTCACCTCATAGCCTTTCACACCATATATCACTTCATTAGTACTTTCAACTACTTACAACATCATTATTTTATTGGCTTCCTTAGCCATACGTATTATTATTCATTCATGGCATGATGTCCATATCTCATATTCTACACTTTTATTTCTTTATTTTCAAGGCTCATCATCATAAATATCAATATATAAAATATTCTTGAAGTACATTTCCCCAAAAGAGCAATACACAATTTCAACTCATAAATATGTAAAGGTTTAAAACACATTGGAAATACTTACAAAGCATAGCATTAGTTAAAGCAGCCACATTGGGGCATGACTTGAGGACATAAGCTTTTAGGTAAACATATTTTCGAATTCAATTTGGAACGGGTGAATCAAGGCTCATTTCATAACCTTTCTCACATCATTTCATTTCATTGGCAGAGTTGGCCACAAGTATAATTTCCATTATTGGCACGGTTGCCACACTTTACATCTCGAACTCACTTCTTGTACTTTCCATCATCTTTAAGGGTCATCAACAACAAGGCATGTCTAGTTAAGACCTTAGGTACACATATGAACAATTAAGAGTCTTATGCACATCGAGTTTTTCTCACACAATTTGGCATCATAACTTTCATTTGAAACACGGCTCAGAGCCATAACATTTTAATACACAACCCATACTTTGAACACATTCCCAAAATATAACATAACATGATAAGTGCATTCGAAACACATATTGAACATATCTCATTCGGCACAAAGCTTATTCAGAATAGTCAATTTATAATGAACAATTCGGGACCTACAAGAACATCGTGGGATTCAATTATAAGAGAGAAGTTTATCCAACATACCTTGATGGGGCTTTTTAGTGATACTAAACCCTCCCACTACTCTTACAACTTCAATATACATCAACATAATTCAACTAGACCAATATTATTAAACATTTTCAGGTTTTTGGTCATTTTGGCATTTTATCAAACAGCAAGAGTGTATAGCATTCATTTACCTCTAGTAATGGTGTTTCTTCATCCAACAATCTCTCCTTCCCACTAACAAGAGATACTAAAACATACTTTTTCCACTAACTACCTTCTTAGCACCATTATAATCATCAATGAACTCACGTCCACCAAATTTTACTAATTAATTCATTACAAAATCTCTACAACACCCAATAATCTAGGTTAAGCACTTATGTCTTCCAATCACCATCCATACGCGCTAGCTCTTATTTCTTGCTCATATATTTACTAACAATCTATGCATGTAGGTTTAAGGGTGAAAGATTACCTCTTGTAGACTAAATCTTGAAGGTCAACTTTTAGGGTGTCCTTGAGATTTTGAAGAAGTCCTATAGAATCCAATCAAAACCTTGTTGTAACTAGTGATTGAGAAGTGAAATCATCATAAAAATACACTTAAAACTCACCTTAAATGTGTATTGGAAGCCTTGGCTGGATGGGTGATGGAGAGAAAAGCCCTAGTCTTGAAATCCTTTTATTCTTCTCTTTCCCCGATCATGTATTAATAGGCCCAGGTACAGTATTTTACCACTGTTACTATCCATGTGCTATAAGGATTTAGCTCACTGGTTTGCTAAAATTTTCAGCTTCCCTCCTGTGCTATAGCTCCGATATGTGGAGATAGCTCACTATTTTCTTTAATCTTATTGCTTTGAAATTAGCATCCAAGTGTTCTCCATTATTACAACACTCAAGATTAATAAAACAATTATCCCCTAAGTATCTAAATAACTTTATCCACTGCAAAAATTTCTCATGTAGTTTGGTTATACATTAAATTGTATTCCTAAGCTCGAAATTGCTCATATTAGCTATAGGAATACACGGGGCCTATACACTAAGCCTACCTCGGCACCACCACACCTTAAATTCCTTTGCGAAATTTTCTGGGGCCTTACAATCCTTATATGCCTTATTTGACTTTGTTAACACTTGTTCTACATCTTAATTGATACTTTACTCTTATGCTTTAGTTGAAGTTATTTCTTTCCTTATTGTCGTGTTACATCCTTAATTGTTTAATTAATTTTACTTGAAGTCGTTATTTCGTGAATTATCTTCTTGTTGAGTTATTGGTGTTGAAGTTGTAAAAGTCGTTATCACATTGAGGCGAAGTTGTTAATTGTTGAGATATCTTCCTTGTTGAGCAATTCACATTAATTGTTACTGTTGATATTCTTGTACACATTGTGGTTGAGCCATGGGTTATTATTGTGAAAATATTGATATTGTTGATTTTTGGCAAGTTGTGACATATGCATACTGGTGGTGCGAGTTGTTATTATGCTATGATATTGATGTGCATGCGGCAGTATAAGGATAGGGGTTAATATGCATGCGTCGGCATAAGGTGGGATTTATGTGCATGTTGCTAATAAGGGAATTACTTGAAGCCATGTGACGCCATAAGGTGCGCTAAAGTCGTGTAGCTATTTCGGGAAAAATATTTTCAAAACTATCTAAATGTAAGGCTCATGTGGCGGTATAAGGAAAGATTTTGATTGAAATTGAGAAATGTGAATAGGGGGCGGTACCTCGGTTGTGATTCTTGTTGTGCATTTCATGTTGAAAAGAGTTTCTCGGACTATAAACTCGATTCTATGTTATCATGTGACGAATTAAGCTTGGAATTTGTGGATTAAATGGCATAAATTGGGAGTTTAGGGCTTGGAAAATTGAGACTTGTAATTAAGGAATTTAGGAGTTGTTATGGTCGGATTCTGATGCATTTTATATGTAAAATAGACTCGGGAAGGGATAAGGATTCTTGTGATGCAATTTTTATTGAATTATGAGACGTCGTCCTGGGGCTCGGGTTTGGCCAATTTCGGGAATTGTGCTTAAAATTGATATCTTTCGATTGGGTTTTGTTCCTTTTGTGTATATTGATGATGTTAATCTAGTTTTGGTTAGATTCGGAGCAATCGGGAGCCGATTCGAGGGGCAAGAGCATCGCTGATTAGTATTTTTGCCCGGTGGAGGTAAGTAATGGCTATAAATCTTGTCCTGAGGATATGAAACCCCGGACTTCGTATTTCTCACTATTTTTAGAGTGGCGCACACGCCGGATGACGAGTGTGTGGCGTGCACTGATTTCTGGATTTGGACTTGGTCATCTCCGTGGCAACTATTGAGCTGTTTATTTTACTCTAAACCATATGTTAAATTGTGTTCTAAAACTATTGCTATATTTGGGATGTAAGCCATGTTTGGGGCCTCGTGCCGAATTTTTTAGACCCCTTGGGGGGGTTTTTACTGTTATTTTCCTCACTGTGTTGACTTATGATTTACACTCAGTCATGTTATGTTTAACTGATTTCGAAACTCAGCCTTACTTACACTATCTTGAGTTATAAAATGATGTTTTGGGTCGAGTACCCTGTTTTACTGATACGCCCGAGGGGCTTTTGAAAGTTGCTGAGTGAGTGAGGCCGAGGGCTTGATTGTGAGGATATGATATGGCATGAGGTGGCTTGATATTAGCGCTTGGGCTGAAGGAGCCCCTCCGGAGTCTGTACACACCCCCAGTGAGCGCAGGTACCTACTGAGTGCAAGTGCCAAGTGCCAAGTGACGAGTGATTGGGAGGCATGAGTAATAGTGAGGTTGCCCGAGGGGCTGATACTGAGTGACTGTGAGGTATGCTGAGTGATGTTCTGCCCGAGGGGTGATTTATGATTCATGTTTTGGCCCGAGGGGCTACTTATGATTTATTTCATTTTTCACTAAATTTNACTGTTGGAAAGAAAGGCTATGCTTATTGTGAACTGATGATTTGATTTTCTGTGTTTCTTACTGCTTAAGACTTGATTTATTTCCATTACTACTGAGTTGGCGTACTCACATTACTCTCTGCACCCCTGTGTGCAAATACAGGTGATGATACCGAGCGTTAGTCATCTATTTCCGTGCGGAGCCGGAGTCGGGACATAGAGGTAGTTGTTCAGCGTCCGCAGCATCTCTCTTTTCCCTCTCTTATTTTGCACCTAGTTCTTCGTTCCGAGGTTTTGTATTATAATAGTAGACTTTTTGGTATATTCCTTAGAAGCTCATGACATGTTGACTCCGGATCTTGGAGATGGTTTTTGGACTGTTTAACTATTTGTTTTGCGTAATAGATTCAGTAATTTTATATACGTTTATGAAATGTGGTAAATGAGTTGGAAATTTTGGAAAGAACTGTAAATATGTGATTGTTGGCTAGCCTAGTTCCACGATAGGCGCCATCAAGGCCGGTTTAGGATTTGGGGTCGTGACAGACATACTATAATTCCTGCGTTATTTGCTACGTCACCCTCACAGCCAGCTCGAGGGTGGAGGTCATCCAGGATGTGGTCGCTTTAGAGGGGGAGCTCAGTCCAGCGGAGGTCGGGCCAGATGCTATGCGTTCCTAGGGAGAACCAAGGTCGTTGCTTCTTATGCTATTACTTTTCAGTGTGCCACGGGGATGCTTCAATGTTATTTGACCCTGGTTCCACCTATTCTTTTGTGTCGTCATATTTTGCTCATTATTTGGACGTGCCTCATGGTTCTCTTGATTTTTCTGTTCATGTATCTACACTTGTTGGTGATTCCATTATGGTAGATTGTGTCGGTCTTGTGTGGTTACCGTTGGGGGTTATGAGACAAGGGTTGATCTTTTATTGCTCAATATGGTTGATTTTAAGGTGATTTTGGGTATGGATTGGCAATCTTTGCACCATGCTATTCTTGACTGTCACGCTAAGACCGTGACGTTGCAATGTGGGGGCTATCGAGGTTAGAAAGGACGGTTTCTGTTGGTCACAATCTAGTAGAGTGATTTTTTAAGGCACGGCGGACAGTTGAGAAGGGATGTTTGGTGTATCTAGTCATTGTTAGAGATGTTAGTGCTGATACTCCTATTGTTGAGTCAGTTCCAGTAGTGAGGGAGTTTCCAAGTGTGTTTCTTGCAGACCTACAGGGCATGCCACCCCATAAGGATATTGATTTTGGCACCAGGAACTCCACCTATTTCTATTCCACCGTATTGTATGGATCTTTCTAAATTGAAGGAACTAAAGGAGCAGTTACATGAGTTGCTAGATAAGGGTTTCATCAGGCCTAGCATATCACCTTGGGTGCACCAGTGTTGTTTGTTAAGAAAAAGGATGGGTCTATGAGAATGTGTATTGATTACCGATAGATGAAAGTATCCCGCCACACATTGGTGATTTGTTTGATCAGGGAAGCTAGGTGTTCTCAAAGATTGACTTGAGATCGGGATATCACCAGTTGGAGATTAGGGCTTTGGACATCCCTAAGATGGCTTTCAGGACTCGTATGGGCATTATGAGTTTTTTGTGATGTCTTTTCGTTTGACTAATGCCCTAGCAGATTTCATGCATTTGATAAATATTGTGTTCCATCCGTATTTGGATTCATTTGTCATTGTATTCATTGATGATATATTAGTGTATTCCTGTAATATGGAGGAGCACGAGAAGCATTTGAGGATTGTGCTTTATATTTTTGAGGGAGAAGAAACTTTATACTAAGTTCTCCAAGTGTGAGTTTTGGTTTGACTCGGTTGTGTTATTTGGTTATATGGTGTCTAGTGATAGGATCAAGGTGGATTCGAAGAAGATTGAGACAGTTCAGGGTTGGTCCAGACCTTCTACTACTACAAAGATCAGGAGCTTTTTAGGTTTGGTTGTTAATACCATCGCTTCGTAGAGGAATTTTCATCTATTGCACCCTCATTAACTAAGTTGACTCAAAAGTTCAGGTGCTGATATGAGTGTGAGAAGAGTTTTCAGAAGTGCAAGACTGCTTTGACTACATCTTTAGTTTTGGTATTACCTTTAGGATCAGGGTTGTACACAGTTTAGTGTGATGCTTCACGGGTTGGTCTTGGGTGTGTGTTAATGAATGACAATAGGGTGATTGCCTATGCGACGCGCCAGCTGAAGCCCCATGATAGGAACTATCTGGTATTTGACTTGGAGTTAGCAGCTATTATGCACGCGCTCAAGATTTGGAGGCATTACTTATATAGCGTGTCTTGCAAGGTATATACGGATTATCGGAGTCTCTAGTATCTATTTAAAAAGAAAAAATTGAATTTGAGGCTGCGCATATGGTTGGAGTTGTTGAAGGATTATGATATCACTATTCTTTATCATCCCGGGAAGGCTAATGTGTTAGATGACTCCTTGAGCATAAAGGCGGAGAGTATGGGGAGTTTAGCATTCATTCCATCTAGGGAGAGGCCTTTAGCCATAAATGTTCAGGCGTTGGCCAACAGGTTGGTAAGCTTAGATATTTTAGAGTCAAGCAATGTTGTATCTCAACCATCTTTGTTTGAGCGCATTAAGGCACGTCAGTATGAGGTTCCTTATATGCTTGTCCTCAAGAACACGGTGCAGCAAAGGAGTGCTAAGGAGGTGAAAATTGGTGATGATGGTGTATTACGACTTCAGGGTCAAGTTTGTGTTCCTAATATTGATGGCTTAAGAGAGTTGATTCTTGAGGAGACCAATCGTTCAAGGTACTCTATTCACCTAGGTTCTACGAAGATGTATCGTGATTTGAAACAACATTATTGGTGGAGAAAGATGAAAAAGGATATTGTTGGGAATGTTGCGCAATGTTTGAATTGTCAGCATGTCAAGTATGAGCACCAAAGATTGGGTGGTTTGCTTTAGAAGATTGATATACCAGAGTAGAAGTGGGAGCGTATAACTATGGACTTTGTGGTAGGGTTGCCACGAACTTTGAGACAAGTTTAATTCCATTTGGGTCATTATGGACCGGTTGACCAAATTGGCAGATTTCATTCCGGTCACGACTTCCTACACTTGGTGAGTAGTTGGCTAAGATCTACATTAGAGAGATTGACTGCTTGCATGGAATGAATGTGTCTATCATCTCAGATCGAGGAACTTAGTTTAAATTGTATTTTTGGAGAGATGTTCAGCGTGAGTTGCGGATGCAGGTTAGTTGAGTACGTCATTTTCATCCTCAGACGGACGGGTAGTCTGAGCGGACCATTCAGATCATGAAGGATATGTTGAGGGCCTGCATTATTGATTTTGTGGGCCAGTGGGATTAGTTCCTATCTTTAGTGGAGTTTGCCTACAATAAGAACTACCAGTCTAGCATCCAAATGGCTTTGTATAAGGCATTATATGGGAGGCGATTTCATTCTCCAGTAAGTTAATTTGATCCTGGCAAGACTAGATTATTGGGCACATATTTGGTTTGAGATGCTTTGGAGAAATTGAAGTTTATTTAGGAGAGGCTTCACACTGCTCAGTCCAAGTAAAAGAGTTATGCTGATATGAAGGTTCATGATGTGGCATTCATGGTGGGTGAGAAGGTTCTACTTAGAGTCTCGCCAATGAAGGGCATGATGAGGTTCGGGAAGAAGGGCAAGTTGAGTTAAGGTTTGTTGGTCCTTTCGAGGTGTTGAAGAAAGTTGGTGGGGGCTTACAAGATTTGTTTTCCTCCTAGTATTTTGGGATTTCATCCGGTGTTTCATATTTCCATTCTTTAGAAGTACTAGGAGGATCCATCATATGTGTTGGATTTTAGCTCAACGCAGTTGGATGGAAATCTGGCTTATGAGGAGGAGCTAGTGGCCATTTTGGATAGGCATGTTAGGAAGTTGAGGTCGAAGGATATTGCATCGGTGAAGCATTAGTGGAGAGGTCAACCGGTTGAGAAGGCGACTTGGGAGACCGAGCATGAAACGCGGAGCAGATATCCTCACTTTTTCGGCATTTCAGGAATGACTCTAAACTCGTTTGAGGATGAACGTTTGTTTAAGAGGGGAGAACTAATGATCCGGCCAGTCGATTTGTGTATTTTAGCCCTGTTCCCCTAGTTGATGTTCCCCGTATGTATATTTGATGTTTGGTGATTTGCGGGGATGGTTGATTTTGGTTTTGGGAAGGTCTTAAAGTGAATTGAGACACTTACTCTCATTTTGGAAGCTTAAGTTGTAAGAGTTGACTAAGGTTTAACTTTGTTTTAAATGACATCGTATTCATGTTTTGATGGTTCCAATGGATTCGTATAATGATTTTGTACTTAGGCGTATGTACAAATTTGGATTTGGAGGTTCCTAGGATGTTTTGGCTCTAATTGTCGAAAGTTGAAATTTTGAATTTTGGAAAGTTCACTGGGAGTTCATTTTGATGATATCGGGTTTGGATTATGGTCCCCAAACTTGGAATAGGTTGGAGAGTCCTCATATGCAAATAATTGGCGCATTTGCGAGTTCGCTGACGCGGGGATTGGCTCGCAGAAGCAAAGTCAGACATACTTGGGGTTTTGCACAGAAGCGGAGTTGAGCTCCACGAGTCTGATGGTGCGCGAGTTTAAGTGGACGCACATATGCATGATTTTTACTGCAGAAGCAACAGTTTTGCTCGCAAGCGAAAATCACTGGGCAGAGCTATAATTCAAGGGTATAGTCTATTTTTTATTATTTGGAGTTTTGAAGTTCGGCTAAAGGAATTTTTGTGGAGAATTCATCACCACTTTGAAGGTAGGTAATTTCTACTTGATTTTGATATTTTACCTTGTTTCCCATGGATTATTACACATACATTATGAGATTTGAAAAGAAAATTTTGGGATTTTGTGCTAGATTTTTGGAGAGTGATTATTTGGGATTTGAACCCCGATTTGAAGTCAAATTTAAGTGAAACTTATATATTTGACTCGTATTGGATTGGGTAGTCGGAATTTGTAACTTTTATTAGGTTCCGAGATGGGGCCTGAGTTGATTTTTTATTTTTATTAAAGATCGAGCTTTTATGCTCCAATATTATTTGCTTTAGCATTATGTGACATCATAGTATATTATTTGACTAGATTCGAGTCGTTCGGATGTCGATTTACGAAGGAAGGCTTTTAGAGTATTGACTTGGCTCGTTTGAGGTAAGCATCTTGCTTAAGCTTGGTTTGAGGGTAATTTTCTTTTGGCTATAGTATTTGATATATGTTGTGAGTAACGCACGTGCAAGGTGACGAGTGTATATATGTAAACCATGGTTATTCATGATCCGAATAAACTTTAAACTATTATATACCTTGTTTTGTTATCATGTCTCTGTGTTACCGTAGTTTCTCCACTTTTATGCCTACATGAGCTATTATTCATGCTAGGAATCCTGTCTAGGCTATATGCTTATCTGTTTAAAACATGATAGGGTTATTCTTTCTATATTGAGCTATTTGACTTAATTGTAGTCATATTCTTAGTCATGATGTTACATATGCATACTATATCTCTGTCTCGGTATACTCTTTATATGTTATCTTGCATGTTCTTGGTGCCCTTATATGTGTGACACAGGTTGAGCTGAATACTGTGAGATGTGAACATTTGAGGCTTGAGCGATTGATGACTGATCTTGGGACATAGAGTCGAATTGATAGTGATTGTGAGGTGACGCGTGCGCGAGATCCCATATTCGGTTGAATGGTATTAATAGTGAGATGACAGTGCATTATGCCCCATATTGGGCTAGGTGATATTGGTCTTTGACATTGATCCGATCAGCACTTGGACTAAAATCTGCCCCTCCGGAATCAGGATTTAACATGTGGGTGCATGCACACGAGATGTGCTTGGGAAGGAACTTATATCAGGCATTCATACAGTGATGAGTATGGTTGTGTATGATGATTGCAGGTACATGTGCCAGACACCATACATGTGCTGACATTTGATATACTTGATGATTAAACTACGATATAATTGAATTTTGCAAGTAAACTTGCCATGCAGGCATATGTTTGTATCTTTCTCATGCTATTTGGTATTTGATGTCTCTATGTGATATTTAAAGCTTAGAAATCATAGTTTAAATTGATAATCCATGTTTAGGTGATTCCTGTGATACAATTTATGCCTTGATTGATATATTCGAAAAGATGCTTATTTCTCCTTCTATTGTTATAAAGTTGTACCCGATTTTACTTGAATTGATATTCCTTTTGTCGTTATTATGTTGTTATTGGTGTTGTTGGCTATTGAGAACGAGCATTAAACCTTGCCAAGCCGTCACTGCTCTCAGCCCGAGGTTAAGCTTGTTACTTATTGAGTACATGAGGTCGGTTGTACTCATACTATATGCTACGGTTTATGTACAGATCCAGGCGCTGCTAAGACAGGTGATTGCTAGAGAGTGGCATCTGCACTTGTTGGAGATTTTGAGGTAGTTTTTGTTCCGTTTGCAGGCCTTGAAGTCCCATTTCCTTAGTTCATGCTATTATTATTTGATCTTTCAGACTATACTTATTTTGGTTTAGACTCTGTGTTTAAATTTTATAGAGCTCATGTACTCGATGACACCAGATCGTGGGATGGTTTTCGGTTGTGTTGTTGCTATTGACTTCGATTAAATATGTTATTCCGTTGTTGAGATTATTTCATATTATTATGAAGTTTATTTTTGTTTATTGGTTGTTGGCTTCCCTAGAAAGCGGTGTTAGGCGTCATCACGATTTTGGTGAGATTTTGAATCGTGATAGACGAAGCTACAGTTTCTTAAATACGAGGCAGAAACCTTTTGAAGTGAAGTATTTGCAACTATAGTCAATGTACTCATATTCACATGTAAATTATGTTGTAGAGATATAGAAGAATAAAAATTGTCATGTTGAATACTTGATACCTTAGACATACTGCACATACAATTGAAGTCGTTTGGACATACTTTTCAGAATAGGGCGGCTTGCTCTGACCAAGACTCCACTTTTTGCTCCGTCCGCGGAACGTATGAATTTCCTGGAATAAGTTTTTTTTTCCGAACTGTTCTACACTCGTTGTATGAAGTATACACGCAACACATGTATCCATAACTAGTTGATTTAAAAAAAGAAAACCAACTATTAGAATGTTATCTCCTTCTGTTTGCACCTTGGGTTCCTCTCAATTATTTCTCCAAGAAATTGGAAAACTTAATTAAAGTCTTTAATAATAAGTAGTAATTAGTCCAATTTTATTTTTTTACCTAGTATTAATTTTGAAGAAAATTTATAGATGCCACTTTTGATAATTAAATTTTCAAATGCTTTGAAAAAATTGGCCAAACATAAGCTAGGTTTTCAATATTAACAAAAGTATTTCCCCAATGATATGCATGAATTTGCAACGATTGTTTCCATTGAAATTGGTGTTTATGTTTTGTTCCCGTTTTGAAAAGCTGTTTAAAAGTGGAACCATTTTGCCTTCCACTCGTCTGTTTTTTCGCTATTTATTTTTCTTTTTCTTCATAAAAAACACCATAATTATTTAATTTTGGAAGCTTTAATTCTTATGTGGGATTAAAAATTTAAAGTTAATGGTTGATTATTTTTAAAATTATTTGAGTGTCGATTGTTTATGTTTAAATTTTTGCTTTAAACATTAATTTGGTGATTTGCTTTAAAAAAACTCAAAATTCCATTGTTAGTCCTTACAAAGTGAAAAAAGTGGATCTTCTTGATATGATATTATTTGCTAAATTGATAATTGGAGAAAAATTGTGCTAGTGTTTGGAGGTCATGTTTCAAATTTGAGATCATCTAGAGTAGGTTTGGGATGGTTTGATCAAAATTAAGAACACTTTGTTGAGCAACACAAATAAATTATGCCAATAGAGTAAAATTTATAAATCATTTGATAAATATGTCCAATGTGGTAGAGTTTGGTGAACAATTGAACAATCACAAAGTCATGCCAATCCGGTAGAGCCTTTTAGCGTAGTAAAATGTAGAGCCTTNTCTCTGCTGAGTAAGCAACTACCATTGTTATGTATCATAAAATTTAATCCTAGTACAAAATCTACATTTATATTCAAGTCTCTTACCCAAATTTTATCTACCTTGTAACTAGGTTTATAAAAATCTAGGCATGTATTTATAAAACTAACCTGCTATTTATCTATATAATGTCTATATATATTATGAGTTCCGTCCATTTGCATAGCAGCAACGGGTTTATCTAAGGTTTTGATTAGGTTTGGTGGAACTATTTTCTTATTTATTATACATCTTGTACATCCCGAATCTATTAAAGCTAACGTTTCTATTTCATAATCCTCTATTTTGATTCTTGCTAATATTTTTATTGTACTTAATTTTTTATCCTCGTTACATATCAGTGTGTCATAGTTCTCTATACTCATCAATTCTTCATCGTGTGTGAATTCTGCTACATTTTCTTCGTCATCTTCTAACTTTTGCTTTCCCTTTTCCATTTTTTGTATTCTTTTTTCCAATTCATTTATTCTGGTTTCTAATGCCATTACTCTTAAATTGAGAGTGGAATCATTTATTCCTTGGCATTTTTCTTCTTTATTTATTTTTGTCTTGAATTCTTTTTCTATACATAAGATGCATCCTTCTAGGTAACATGACTTACATTTTGCTCTTCTATCCCTACTAGGATACCATTTACATATAAAACACTGATTACTATCTAACCCTTTATTTTTTTCAAAATCATGATTACATTCTTCAGATATGTTTACTAATGTATTTGCTTGTATTTCTTCTAAATTTAGTTTTTCTAATCCTATTTCATTTATTAATTCTTCTTCTTCTGACTCTGATGAGTCTATTTGAGTTTTTTCTTCTATATCTACACTTACTATAGAGTATATACTTTCATTATCTGACATATGTTCGTCTACATTTATTAAAGTTTCCTGAAAATCTTCTATTAGTTGTGAATTTCTTATTTTATTATTAATTCTTTTCGGCCATGTATTGGCTAAGTGTTCTACACTTCCACAGGTAAAACATTCTAGTTTATTTTTATAAATTCTTTCTATTCTATATTTTCTAACATGTCTGTTTCTATCTAGGTATGGTTTTTTAGCTGATGATTTTCTAAGATAATAATTTTTTCTATTATATCCCTTTTATATTGCGGTTTATTTCTATATTTTTTATTTTTGTATTCATTCCTATCATAGCTTTGGGTTGTATATACGGCTGACTTACAAAAACTCATATTATTCCATTTTAGTTATTTTTGTATTTGTATATTAGTATATTTTTCTTGTAATATTTCTATTATATGTTGTATTTTATGTCCTATAGACCATTTTGCATTTGGGTTTTATATTACTCCGTCTCTTTTATACCATCGTTCTTTTATTTCTCTGCCTAGAACTCCTGGTAATTTATTAAATAATTTTTTACCTAATTCTTAATCAAACGCATTTTCACTAATAGTACAATAATAAAAATAATCATTGAGGAACTTCTTTATATGAAACCAACTACTTATACTTAATTGTTCTAACTTTATTAAAGTATTTTTTGTAATACTACTAATCCACTATTTGGATCTTCTCCCGTAATTAAACTATGTATTTTGTTTGTAAAATTATAAGGATTTGATCTCATTGCTATTAAAGCCTGAAATTCTTGCGGGAATTCTAACTTATAAGCTTCCCATAATCCTTTTGTTGATTCTCCTAAGAAAGTTTCCATATATTTATACATTGTTTCTGCATCTGTTTCGTGGTAGGTTTTTTTATATAGTCTGCTACTACTATTCCTTTCTAAAGGTCTATTACTGAGTTCCACATTTGTGGGTCGTGGGCCGCTATATTTAATATTTTACCTTTACTTCCTCCTTCTTGTAGTCTTATAGGTTCCTCTATAGGCATCCTTTTTCCTGATGGTTTTACATTTTCTATTTCTATTTCTTGACCTAATCTATATACCCTTCTTCTAGGTACATTTCCAGTATTAGTATCTACTGTACTTTAATGAATTGTTCTCTGAATGGGCTAGGACTTGAACTAGTTGATTCCATTAATTCTTTTAAACTTATTAAAGATTCTGTCTCTGTTTCTTCGTAGCTATCCTTTATTTCTTCTAAAATTTTATCAAATTTTTCTAATATTTTTTGTGAAATATTTTATGATCTATATCCCTAATTGTCCTTTCTTAATTCGCATTTCCTAAAATGTTCTTCTGTTTCACTCAGAGTTAAGCTCCCGAGTTTACATGCTTTACATTTAAAAGTTCTGTCTTTATTTTCTCTAACTAATATCCTAGCTTTTTCTAATACTTTGTCTACTTCGAATTCATCTTGTATTATTTCAATATTCATACATTCACTGTCTTCTACCATACTTTCTGTTCTATAATTTACTTCCCTATGGGTGGTATAATTATAATCAGTGAACCTTATTGAAGTTTCTCCCCTAGAATTTGTATACATCAAATGAGATTCTGAATTTAGTATTTTTGGTTTTGCAAAGTCCTCTAGATTCCATTCTAATCCTGCATATTCTTCTGGGTCTATTTTGATGGGTTTTATTAGCTTTATTCCTTTATTTCTCATTACTTCTACTACATCATCTACCTTAATTTTAAATTTTGTATTACTATTTGTTGTCATATTTCCTATAAATCTTACGCATATTAATAAATTATTTTCGTTATTCATTTCTCCATATCCTTTATTTTGTATTCCTATTTTAATATTTTTTTTGAATTCTACTAAGTTTATCATGAAATCTGGGCTTATATAGAATATTCCTCCATTATTCGTCATATCTACTTCTGTTAAACCTATAATAGATTTCTTTTGGTCAGACCATCTATCATCATATACTACAACCAATACCTTAGTTCCTAAGTTTTTTCTAGTTAATCCTTTTAATCCTATTACTATTAATCCCATATGCATCAAATTCTTTTTGTAGTTTTTTATTTGTCTTACTGATTCTGAGTTGATTAAATTTATTGTTGCAACTTTGTTTCCTATAACTGATAATTGTTCTTCTCTGTAATGTCTATATAATTGTGAATTATTCGAAAAATATTCTACATTATATAATGCTTTTGGGTTGAGTAGTCTCAATTGATTTTGTTGAAATATTTGTATATCTTTATCTATATCTATTATTTCGTCTAATTGTTGTTGTTCTTCTTGTTCTTTCCTAGTTAGGATTCTTGTTAGCATATTATTACCTATTTTGTTGTCTGAGAAACTTACTCTAGGTCTTACTTAATTTTTTGTTCTTGTCCTACTTGAAAAAAAGTCTATTTTTTAGGCTTCCTTACTAATTTAAGTTTTTTCTTTTTGGGGTGTTATTTCTACCTTTTTTAATTGTTCTATTAAATCTTCTACCTCCCTATTCTTTGGGTTTCTATTTCGGTTTTTAATTCTTTGCCCTTAATAATATTATCTAATTTTTTATTAAGTTCTAAGAGTAATGCTATTATAGTATTATTTTTTTTATTTGTATTTGGTTTGATTTTCCTTGAGGAACGTATTCTGTAAGTCCTTCTGGGCTAGACTGAAATTTTTCTGTTAATTTTAATGCTTTCTCGTATACCTGTCCTAAATCGTTCATGAAAGAGAGATTTCTTTTATTGTCTCTAGTGTTTCTTTTAACGTGCTTATCTCACTTGTTAATACTTCTACTTGATGCGTTATTTTTTCTATTAATTTGGTTGTTTGTACTTCTAATTCTTTAGGTTTTTCTGTAATAGTTTTAACCAGTTTTTCTATCTCGTTTTTAGTAGGTATTTTTCGAGGTTAAACTTATTATTTAAGAATTGTATTTCCTGCCTATCTCTAGTTCTTGAGACTTTAAGAAATCAAAATTTTTTCCTAATTTTTCTAAAGTCTTTCTCTGTTTAATTTGTAATGATTCTACAGTTTCTAGTGTTCTTAGTATGCTTTTATTATTTTCGTGAGATTTTTCGCTAAGGTTAATTATTAGATCTATCAACGTATTGTATTGTTTATCTTCTGTATGTAATATATGTTCTCCACTACTAAAATTATACTTTATAACTGAATTATCTTTTAATATTTTATATTTCTTTTCTGGATGTATTTTTAGATCTAAATATTCTAAGTTCTTTAATCTATCTATTTTGATTAGCCTAATGGTATCCAAATTTTCTTATTCATCAAAAATTTTATTCTTTGGTTTTCCAAATATATATATCACCTTCTATATATTGTAATTCCCACTCTAAAACAGATATTGTTTCTTTACTAATACTACATTTTATTATATAACTAGGTTCTATATTAATTATTAAATCAGATTCTTGTATCTGTTCAGCTAATTCCAAAGTTGTCGTTAAGAGATTTCTGACCCTTTTTTAAAATTTTCTTTAATTCTATTTTTCTTTGTAAGACTCCACTTAAGATACAATAATTAAAGGCTATTCGGTTAGTTAAAGGATGTTGTATCATAAATATTATTTATCCTAATGGGATATGTTTTATCTCATTTCTGATTGTCCTAAGATAATTTTTTTCTCGTTCTATTTCTATGGTGAATGTTTCCATTTCCGAAAAATACGATTTTTAAGTTCTGGGTTGTTTAATTTGTTTGCTTCTGGTCTTTCGCAAAGAGCTAATTGTATTCTAACCGATCTATATAATATGTATAATTGCTAATATTCTCTAAGGTAATATATATCAATTTATAGTGAAAACTTATAAATCTAGTAAAACTATGTTGTTTCATAAAATTGTGGTCCAAAAATCTTCTGGCTCTGATACCAATAATAAAATAAAAATATTGGATGAAATAGAGATAATAGGAGAAAAACCTCTAAAGCACTGGGAAAATAACAAAGTTATGTGCAAATTAGACATAATCAAACCAGAATATATAATTAAAACAGCCTCAATAGAAGCCACAAATCAAGATTTAGAAGATTTTAAAATACAAATGAAAGAACATTTAGGAGTTATAAGGAGATCCACCTCTAAACATAGGTCAACAGCCTTCATGATAAGAAACCATAATGAAATAATAAGAGGAAAGACTAGGATGGTAATAAACTACAAAAGACTTAATGACAATACTAGAACAGATGGATATAAGTTACCAGATAAAACAGAACTAATAAATAGAATACAAGGAAAAAGGATCTTCAGTAAATTTGATTGTAAATCAGGATACTGGCAAGTAAAATTGCACGAAGAAAGTATAGCATGGACATCATTTACTTGTCCAGAAGGGCACTTCGAATGGCTGGTGATGCCGTTTGGATTAAAGACAGCACCGCCATTTTTTCAACGAAAAATGGATAGTATATTTGGAGAATATAAAAGATTTGTTCTAGTATAGGTAGATGATATATTAGTATTTAGTAAAGATATTAAAGAGCACTTAGGACATCTACAGACAATATTTAGATTATTTGTAGATAATGGAATAATAATTAGTAAAAAGAAGATGGAATTATGTAAAAATCATATAAATTTTCTAGGAGTCGTTCTAGGAGATGAGAAAATTAAATTACAACCTCATACCGCTAAAAAGGCTTTAGAGATGCCAGACAAATTAGACAATATTAAAGAATTACAAAGGTTCCTAAGTATAGTAAATTATCCAAGAAATTTTATAAAGGATCTAAGAAAAATAGCAGGACCTCTATATGCTAAGACAGGCTCTACAGGTAATACTCAAGATACAAAATTAGTACAAAAAATTAAAGAAAAAATAAAAAATATTCCTGACTTAAACATGCCATTAGAATCAGATTACTTAATTATAGAAACAGATGGAAGTTTTGAAGGATGGGGAGCGGTCTTAAAAGCCAAACCCAATAAGTATAGTGATAAAAGCACAAAAAAAATATGTGCTTATCAAAGTGGTAAATATAAAGAAAAAGGAAATATGAGTAGTATAGATGCAGAAATATTAGTTGTGATATATGTGCTAAATAGTTTCAGATTATATATATTAAACAAACAAGAAATATTAATAAGAACTGATTGTGAAGCCATAGTTAAGTTTCACCAAAAATTAATTAAAAAAATAGTAGTAGAAGAAGATGTTTAAATTTCATTGATACTATATCAATTTATAACCTCATATTTGAACATACCAAGGGAAAAGATAATAACTTAGCAGATCAGTTGAGTAGATTAAAAATTACGGTCAACTAATGAATATGTTATACCTTTACAGCATGAGACCAACAACTCTCAAGAATGAAGATAAGGGAAAGGGCGTTCAGGCCTCACCCTCAGACAGATATTTTCAGACAATGTTAGGTAATCTTAAATTTAAGCTACAATCTCTAGTAGAATAGAATAGTATGGAAAGAATGAATTTCGGAAAACATAACTTAATATTTTTTCCTCCATCAAACTTGTCATTTAGAATTTTATCAGAATGCGTCATAGATAGATCACAGAGGTGTTTGATCGATAATTTATCGATAGCATATAATAAAAGAGACACTAAATATTTTATAGCAGCCATAAATGCTTTATGCCAGTATTTTACAGACAAAAATCAAAAAAAGATTTAAGTATTATGTAGTTATACAGGGAAAGACAAATGGTGTTTTTCAGACATGGTTAGAAGTATTAGATTCTATTAAAGATTTGGAAAAAACCCCTTTTCAAAGGCTTTAATGACTTTACTGAAGCATTATACTATGCACGAGGTGTATTAGGACCAAATTATTATATTTTCTCAGCACTCAAAAAAAATTCAGAAAAAACCCCACAATATAATAACCAAAAAGACACAGATAAAATAATTTTCTGTGATCACTGCTCTTCAATGATTGAAGCCTTCAAGAGACTGAATCTGAAGAATGAAATCTTGACACAAGAAAAAACAAGGCTAATGGAGCAAGTGAAGACATTAGAACACAAAATACAAGCGGAAAAATTTGAATTGCTACAATCCCAGACACAGGTCATTCCACAACAGGATCAGGAAATGAGTTCTCCATCTCAAGAAAAAATGGATAAGAAGGGTGTACATTCCCCAATGAATGTAAGAAGATTCACTGTATCGGATAGAGATACAGCTAGTCCGGTTCAAACGGTAGCCGGTAAAGACTTATCAAATCTGTTTATGGTTGTCACTTTGCCAAAAAGTGAAGATGAATGATCATCGAGCTCATTAAGACGAAGATTACCCAGAACATTAATACAAGGAGAAGCATTAAAAATGAAAGGCACGAGTTCAAAAAAGAAAAGAAATGAGAAAATTGAAGAAATAGTTAAACATACACTAGAAAAATTCTTCCAAGAAAAAGAAAAGCAGGATAAATATATGGTTGAAAATCCTAGTCCAGAAAAATCAGAAGACGAAGACAATTATGAAGATGAAAATCTAAACTATCAAGATGCTCAAGACCCAGATGATGATTCGGGAATGAGTTTTGACTCAATAGCCCTACACAATATTGATACGTAGAAAAAGAATTCTTGATACGTATAAGTAAACAGGAGAATTAATCTGAATACTGAAGAACCACAGTAGTCAGCAATACTGGAAGAACAAGACAAAAGAGAAAAAAGAAAAAAGTAGCAATAATGCAACTAAGAATGACATAAAGTAGTGTTGAGAAGACATTGGGGTCCTTGAAGTGGAAAAAATAATTACATATTTGAAAAATAAAAAGGAATCTCTGCTCAAGCCATGTGACGATGGGGCCCAGTGAAGTACCCGACAAGGCTAGAAAAGAAAGATTTCTGAAGATGTTTTAAATCCGCTAAAAAATCCGCTTCATAGACTTGGCTATAAAAAGAGGCAAGATTGAAGAAGGAAGACACAACAACAAGAACAATATCAGCAACATCTCTCTCAAGAAAAGCTCCAAACATCCCCTTCTTCTTCTCATCACCCAACATCCAAAAATCTTGTATTATACCACCTATCTAAGTTATGTATTCCTTAGTAGTTCTTATATCAAGGTTGTAAAATAAATAAAATCGTATGATTCAGAGTGCAAGTTTTTAATTCTCAAGTTCAGTAACGTTTTTCGGGTTTCTCGAAAGGGAAATCCCTCTCCTGTAAACATGTAAGTTACTGTTTTTATCTAAATTATGTTTCTGGATATTACCCATGCTTTTACAGCTTTATGTTNATAATTTAATTATAAAACAAACACACAAAATTATAAAAATATTGAATTTGACACACATAATTATTAATGATAATTTGGTGCTACTAGGCCTCAAATATCAAGCCTGGAACCCATATATATATACACACACTTTGTACAATTAAATAATTAAAAATTAATAATTTAATTATAAAACAAACGCACAAAATTATAAAAATATTTAATTTGACACACATAATTATAATGATAGTTTGGTGCTACTGGGCCTCAAATATCGAGCCTAAAACCCATAGGTATAAATATTGTATAACTCTAAAAATTGTATAACTCAAAAAATTATTATTTAATTTACAGATTAAACATACAATTAATGTTGTTTTGATTTATAGTTGACGACATGGACACGCTTATACATCCCGACCCTTACTCTCGTGAGCTATTAGTCCTACCGGGCGATCATAGATCCGCCCATATATGGGACGGACATGTACTGACGCAAACTCTCGGCGCTAAGAGAGTGGACGACATGTGGGATTTTTTAAGGGATAGCGATCTCCATCCCCGTGTAGTCCAGTGTTTGGAGGACACGGGATTTTATAGGATTATTCAGATATGCTGGATGCAGCTCGACTGGGCTTTGATCACGATGTTGATTGAGCGGTGGCGACCGGAGACGCACACTTTCCACCTGCCCATTGGCGAGGCCACCATCACGCTACAGGACATGGAGGTTTTATATGGCCTGCCCGCTGATGGCTTGCCCGCTGATGGCTTGCCCGTTTCACTGCCTATTTTTATGAGATCTTTGTCGCGTGCGAATTATTTGGATATGCTGCAGAGGTTCACGGGTTTCAGGCCACAGGACGATACTGCATCGTCGGGGGCCAGTCGGATGAGTTTGATCCCTATTAGACAGTACATGGAGGTAATCCACCCCACTATCACCGGTGAGACAGATGAGGTAGATATTATCTGATATACGAGGTTTCTATTGCTTCTTCTATTTGGGGGGTCTTGTTCCCGAACACTTCGGGGAACCTAGTCAGCATGCGGTTTCTTTATCATATTGCCGCGCTAGATGACTTACCCTTATACAGTTGGGGTGGTGCTGTTCTCGCCTATTTGTACAGGCAGATGTGCTGGGCTTGCATGGGCACACAGAGAGACATTTTTGGATTTCTGCCGCTTCTACATGTGACAACATATTCGAATAATATGTTTATTAGTTCTAATTCTACCTAGTTAGAATTAATCTTATACCTTACATCAACTTTGTATGTTAGGTTTGGGCATGGGAGCGGTTTCTGCAGTTTTAGCCACCTCTACCACAGTTACCTCCTAATGTACCACCTCTGTTTCTCCCTCTAGCCAGGAGGTGGGTTCTCCGTCGTATACTTGTACGAGAGTATGATACTCATCATAATCTCCCCCTCTGCAAGGATGTGTTGGATCTGCTGGAGGGTACACAGGTAAATATGTACCTAAACTAACCTGGTATAGATTAACTTAGCGTTGTGCATACTCACATTTTATGTTATTACTTGATAGTTCATCTGGACGCCATACAACGATGATTTGATCGGTACCCTGCCAGATTATTGCTCGTTTGGCCGACCGATTTGGAGCACTTCTGACCCACTCATATGCCTCGATATTGTGGAGCATCATGCCTCCGAGCGGGTACTTCATCAGTTTGGCCATCCGCAGTATATACCGAGGCCACCTATATGGGAGGCTATACATTATCAGAGGGATGATCGTTCTAGGGAGGACGACGCATTTATGACATGGCTTGCGGCGCAGATGCATATTTGGGACCAACGAGATCAGTTGATTCCGCCCCTACCTACGCGGATTCAGGCGGTGACTATTCAAGGATATATGTCATGGTACCGCCACGTTACCCAACTTTTTATCGGTTGACGGCCGGTACATTCCATGCGTCGGGCGACACGAGGCACTAGTATGTTTTATGTTATTATTAATTATATAAANGTGAATATTCTAAAAATCACTCTTAGTATATGGTTCTCTTTCCAGCTTCTTAACAATTTTGATGCATTAACCTATAAATTCCTAGGAGATACTAGTTAAAGCTAAACCCAACAAATTATCACAAAGAGTGATCAAATGGGTATATATATTTAACTGTGGCCAGGGTGAGGTTAAAGAAAAAAGAGTTAAGAAAATATTTCACTTCAGTAAAAAGCTAGAAAGAAGAGATTAAAAAAAACGTATAGAAGGGGTAATAATTCTTAGTTCATAATTTTGATAAGCAACATAATAACATGTCTACAGATTTTCGAGGGAGAGTACCGAGTAGGATTATACAACATAGGACTTACACAAAATATTTTTACCACAGAATTTTACCTTATTTACCGTTNAGGATCATGTCGGTGATCCTGCGGCCATGCAGGATTATAGCCGTCGATTTGTAGAGGTGGTTGCTCGGACACTGCAGCGAGCCCGAGAGGATCAGCGTTTGGCACACGAGCCTGACTATATGGACCCAGGGCAGTGCGAACGAGGTCGTGGTGTCGCACGAGATGGTCGTGGCCGATGAGGTGGTGGTGCCTGACGAGGCGAGGGTGTCGGACGACGTGGTGGTGGGCGGAGAGGAGGTGGTCCCCAGCAAGGGGGCGTTAAGGCTCATGCTGATGATGTTGCTGCTGATCTGGTAGGTGGCCTACATGAGACGGACATGTCGTTTTACAGCCTTGGGATGCATCTCACTCCAGTGACTTCACTCCCGTCTACCGCTGATGAGGATTGGCCGACCCGAGATTTGCATAGTGGGCGCCGACTGAGTTATGGATCATCATCACATTTGCAGGTATGAGTTTATTAGTATTGAATTTGAATTTGTTTTAACTGTAACTTATTTATTTTCTATAACTTTATTAATTTCCTTTTTAAGGCTTCACGCGATGTTGATGTGGCTGCGACATATGATTACATTCAGGAGCCTGACGAGATCATGGTAAGACAATTTAAATTGTTGTGAATTATTATATACTTTTCTATACTGAGCTTTCTATTCTTATGTAGGCTTCTACTGGATCGACAACTCCTTATATCGATCCTGACAGCACCACTGATACATGTCATCCTGCGTCGCATCCGGCTATAAGGAGGCAACTTGATGATGATGATCCCGATAGCGTACCCGGGCGGGATGGGATGCGCTTCAGGCCAGTGGCTGCGTTGAGGCACACCGGATGCAGGACACATTGATTTGTCCTTCCTTTTTTTTGTATTTGACGTAAATAATATTTTTGTATACATTAACAATAATTTTTTTATTTCCTCTTTCATTAGATAGTTTCATACTACAACCACAAACACAAGCATTAAAACTTAACTTCCAGTACAATTAAAATAAAGTTCAGTACAACAAACAAGGAAAACATTAATTAAAATTCATTACTACAACACAAACACAAACACAAACACAAACATAGCAGGCCAAATAATGGTCTGCACCTGTATTCGACGCAAATAGGACTTGTTGCACACCATTTTAAATGGTTCCGGCGGCCAATAATGCTCAGCACCCACTGGCTGCAACTGCCCACTATATGTGTTTAGGTACTTGGCAACATTATATTGTTGATCAACATAGTTGGTCTCCTCAAAACCAATACATTGAAAACACTTGATGGCATGTGAGCAAGGCATGTGGTAGATGGACCATTTTCCACAAGAGCATAACCTTGATGATTCATTTACAGTATGTACATTATTCCCCCGATTTTGATGGATAGCGGTGCGAACTTCAAAAATATTTCTTTCGTTATCGTACTGCAAAAATGAATGCCAATGTGCTCGCCGTCTGTATTTCTCAAATTTCTTCATCGGCACTGGCATAAATTCAACACCCCTTTCCATCAATGTCATTGAAGCTGTAGACCGTTCAACAAACCTCTCCGCCATCTTCTTGAACGACATCCCCACCATGGCTGTGACAGGCAATCCTCTTGCCGACTTCAATAACTCGTTGAAAGACTCTGACACGTTTGTAGTCAGAATTCCCCATTGTTTGCCACCATCCGCATGCAACATCCACTTTCTAGGGTGATGTCGCATTAACCAACAATAGGTTGCCTCGTCTTCTGCCTGATAGATTCCATGTGCCTCCGAAATTTATGATGTTGGTGGTCTGTTGCTGCCATCCACATCAAATCATATAGATCCTTGTTGGGATATGCCTTTTGGAAATTGGCCTTAAAGTGCCTCACATAGTAACGGTGGTATGCATAAGGTTCTTGCCATGCAGGCAAGTTATCCACTAACTTAATATACGATCGTGCTGATCAAATATTAGACAAATACCGGAACACTGTTTGACAACGTGCTCTTTCAAGTGGTTCAAAAATAGCGTCCACGTCTTTGTGCTTTCATTGGCACAAACAACAAAAGCTAGATGAAATATCTGTCTATTAGCATCTACTGCCACGGCTATCAATAGCTTGATATCGTACTTTCCATAGACATGAGTGCCGTCTATGGATATTATGGGCCAACAATGTGAAAAACCATCAATTGCTGGTTTAAACGCCATAACACGTAATTGAATATATATTCTGGTTTTCCCGGACTCCGCTCAAGCTTCCATTCAACAACCGTCCCGGGGTTAAAATGCTGCAGTGCGGCCATGTACTTTGGCAGAGATGCAAATGACTTATCCCAGTTACCGTAGACAATTTCAAACGTTCGTTTGCGCCCGAAAATGCCTTTCTTTTCGTAATGGTATGGCCATATTCCCAGTGGAATGATGTAATGCACTTTTTGATTTTATACCTTATGGATTCTTCGAGGTACAGAATAAGTACAAGAGAAATCAAGTCAATATCCAAGTTGAAGTGATTCCCGTTGAATGTGTCCATTTCGCATGTGTGGGTGGGAATGTATTTTCCCATTTTCCACAGACCTGTCTTCTTCTTGGTCGCACGCAACATCCAATGACATGTCCAAAATCACCTGCGGTAAATAACCTTGTATACCAACGGACTTGACTCTTATACTTGCATCTCACGATACTCTTTTACGTTGTGCATTTTACAAGCCCTGCTTACGCGCGCTTTATCAGGGAAAAGCATGCCCTTTGCAAGCACTGTTGGTCTAGAATCATCCCATATTGCTGTCCGAATTTCATCAAAATCCCTTGTGAGAGCTTCCACATCCGGCATGCTTGGCAAGTTATTAATGTAAGGAATCTCCCTTGAATGAAACGACACTTCAGACTCGTACACTCTTTGTCTGGGGGTGGTGGGTGGGGATGGAGCATACTCTCTCTTCAAATCAGGTCCTTCCTCCTCATCCTCCTTATCACCATCCTCACGAGGAAAGGATGTCTCGTCTCCGTATTCATCGGCATTGTTGTCGTAATCATTGTTCTCTTCCTCACTCTGTGCATCTGCCAGATCCCGATTTAATACGTTATCTTCGGGCAATTGCGTGAGTACGGGTGGTTCAACTTGCTCGTTTTCACTGCACAACCAACAAAATAATAAGCTACTGAAATTAATAAATACTTTCCATATAGCTATATCACTTCACTTATAAGCCGTAATGTGATGAAATTCCATGAAATTCCATGATGGACATTTTCATTTAGGTGATGACTCCCGGATGGACCACTTGTAAAATTCATATTCGGTCGGTACCCCTGTTAAATATATGACCGTTAATACAAATTCAATACAACAAAAATGTACATCGTAACACAAAAGAAAATTGAAGTTTACCACTCGTCTTGTGAATTATGGAAAGCAGGAGAGAAATTATATTGTCGCTGCTCATTCGCCGGCGGTGATAAGTTTAAATCAAGGAAAAATCTTTCATCCGGAACCTGTCCGGAAAAAACTGCTCCAGAATAACCACCCGATGACTGGGGGTTATCCCTACTACGCGCAACCTCATTGTTGGGAACGTCTTCGACCTTGACGTACATCTCCAACATTGTGGTTACAAGAAATTCCCGGCATTCATCCGGAGTACTCAGAAAATCCCTCAAAGTTTCATCATCGTCGATGTTAAACTCCGAGAAAAAAGAAACCCCTTGTGGAGTGACGGAATACATATATCTTCCGGTTACTTTAAGTATCACTGAACCTTTCCTCACACTCATTCTTTTGCATAACAACGATATCAACTTATCGTACTCCATTGTAAGTGGCAATTTAACATGACACTATGCAGGTAAGCTGTACCTCACAGAGTTATTCTCCATCACAACCTCACTCCCCCAATATAATGAAACTCTTATTCTACGCTCTTCAGACATAATGAAAAAATGCTGGAGAATTTAACAACAACAAACGTTTGAACGAGACTTAAAATATTTTTTGAATGATTTTTCCTACAATCCTAACCTCTTTATATAGGAAATGGCTAGCCGGGGAACTTTTTTTTTGGATGTGTAGCGCCCAAATTCTGTGCGCTATACGCATTTGAATTATTGTTATGTCAGTTATTATTGGTGGGGCCAAAAATGCTGGTATAACGCGCAAAAAAATTACCCTATAGGTATAGCGTACAAAATACATGCGCTATACTGGGGCAGTCTTTTTGTCAGAGGGTATAACGCACTAATTCTGTACCTTAACGACAAAAATTACCATTAAGGTATAGTGCACAGAATTAGTGCGTTATATATACTTTGGTCACATTTTTTTTACCACCTATTAAAGTTCTTTTTGTCCAACAGGACAATATTAAGAAGTTGGTTTAGAACAATCAAATCATTTACTAAAAATGGTTTGAATTATCAGCTTTATTTGGGTTCTCTTATTCCTTCTTTTAAATTAAAGTGGTGAACATGTATGTGTATGGATATCCATTTTGAATGTAAAGATGTATTGCGTAATTGAATCAACGATAAAGTTGTCTCTCTATGACATATAGGTCACAAGTTCAAGCCGTAAAAACAGTCACTAATGTTTGTATTCGGGTGGGAAATTGTCTGTATCACACCCTTCATATGCGGTCTTTCCCCGGATCCTGCGTGAACACGAGATACTTTGTACACCGGGCTCCTTTTTTTTTTTTAAATCTTCCAACTTACAATTTGAATGGACAGGATATATGTAATTAGATTCTCCTGGTGATCTTATTTACATCTATACCCGCTTTCTGGGTCACGTTTTAACTTATACCCGCTTTACAAAAAAAATTACAAGCGTACCCATTTTTCGAATAAACTTCAGGCATACGGGCCTGAAGTAGCAAAGACAATCAGACAAACTTCAGCATTATAGGCTTTTTCAAAAACTTCAGCAGAAGTGCTGAAGTTATTTAGTTCATTTCTAAAAACTTCAGCACTAAATAAGCTGAAGTTTTGTCCTAGATTAATTAGTTTTGTCATAAAGTTTTTTCAAAATCTTCAGCAGAAGATGCTGAAGTTATTTAGTTGATTTCTAAAAACTTCAACACTAAATAAGCTGAAGTTTTGTCCTGGATTAATTAGTTTTATCATAAAACTTTTTCAAAAACTTCAGCAAAAGATGCTGAAGTTATTTAGTTCATTTGTAAAAACTCCAGCACTAAATAAGTTGAAGTTTTGTCCTCTATTAATTATTTTCGTCATAAAGCTTTTTCAAAAACTTCAGCAGAAGATGCTGAAGTTATTTAGTTCATTTGTAAAAACTTCAGCACTAAATAAGCTGAAGTTTTGTCCTGGATTAATTAGTTTTGTCATAAAGTTTTTTCAAAAACTTCAGCTGCAGATGCTGAAGTTGTTTAGTTAATTTGTAAAAACTTCAGCACTAAATAAGCTGAAGTTTTGCACAGGTATCAGGAAGACGGCGCCTGAAGTTCTAAAAATTAGGGTATAGGTTAAATAATTTTAAAAATATGGGTATAGGTTAAATGTGGGCAATCAAATAGTGCGCCTCGTGCAATTTTTACCATTTTTCGCGGGAATACTTTTGTTTATCTTAATATATTTTTTAATAAAAATTTAATATTGATGCACTCTAACTGAAAGTATTCTGTACATATTGTTAATTTTTTGCAAAACCTGAGAATATATTACGTATCAATAGAGTATTATTTACTCTTCTAGATATTGTTGGAGGAAATAAATATTAGTGAAAATTTTAAAAAATGGCATAATCGAAGCAGAGTGGGATTTAGGACTTCTATGTCTATCTCTTTTACTTTGAGATATGATTGACTATGTAATTTGCGTTGAGATAGTGCAATTGCTATGAACGAATAGCCTATTCTTAATTAATTAACGAATACTATTTTCATATGTCAAGAAAGATATTGCACTATAATTTCAACCTTCATCGATTAGATTTTCGGGAAGAGTATAATGTATGTTGTGGAGTTGAAGGTTCTATACTACCATACGTATAAAAATAACTCAAAACACAGTTATAGGACAACATATATATATGTTCTTCATTGGAGCTCCTATTTAATGCGTAATAGTGGCAGAGCGAAGGAAGACCTAACTGTGATAATGGCCATGTTTGTTGAGGCTATTAAGGGTATTTTAGTCTGGATTTATTCATTAAACTTATATGGATCATTTGTGCACAAATGTCAAAAGGGGACAATCAAAATACGAACACAAAACAAGGAAGAAATAAAGCGGCCCACGGCTTGAGAGCCCAAATGGAAATGCAGCCCAACTTAGCTAGGGCTTGACGTAAGTATTTAAGACAGACAACTAGGGTTTAAGTTTCTCGCGTTTTCATCAGGTAAGATACTTAAGCCGAGAGAGAGCTCTCAGGGAGGTGATTCGAGACCAAAATGGTTCGTCTTTCTCTAATTGATGACTAAGAAATTTGGTTGATTCTTTTATTAGTTAATAATCCTTCGTTGTAGCTTTGTATCTCGTCGAGTTAGATCTAAACATGTATGCTTTCATTTGTTTAATGCTTCGCTGGGAAGAAGATGGATAAAAAACTTTTTATTTTCATCTTGTCTTTGGAGCCTGATATATGATCTGAAAAAGCAAAAATGTTGGTTTTATGTAATGTTATTTCATTTTCTTGTTTACAACCTAGATTGTGTTATTTCATTCTCTGCTGATTTGCTTGGAAATTTGGCTGCCCTTTCTTTTAGGCTAGAGGGTTGAAAAAACATTTGAAGAGGCTCAATGCGCCTAAGCATTGGATGCTCGACAAGCTTGGTGGAGCCTTTGTAAGTAAATTCTCCTTGTTCATAATTATAGATAGTTTCTTGCTTCCTGCTTTCACTTACGACTTGTCTGTTTTTATTTTACAGGCTCCCAAGCCTTCCTCTGGTCCACACAAATCAAGGGAGTGTTTGCCGCTCATCATTATCTTGCGAAACAGGTTGAAGTATGCTCTCACATACCGTGAGGTCATTGCAATTCTGATGCAACGACAGGTTATGGTTGATGCAAAAGTCAGGACAGATAAGACTTACCCAGCTGGTTTCATGGGTATGTGCACTTCCTCTGAAGTCTTTGCTTTCATTTAAAAACCTTGCATCATTTGTTTCAGCTCATTGGCATAGTAATAATGATAATGTTTTCAAATACAGATGTTGTCTCAATTCCAAAGACTAATGAGAACTTTCGTCTCCTTTATGACACAAAGGGGCGATTCCGTCTTCACTCTATCAGGGATGAGGAAGCCAAGGTGGGTTTCCATGTGTTGTTATGCTGTGAAATTTAAGATGTTGTTGTTTGACATTAATAGTGTAAGTGTGTGTCTGATTCTGTTTTGAGTGACATACTCTGGGCTTCTTTATTTGGGCAGTTTAAGCTTTGCAAGGTCCGATCTATTCAGTTTGGTACTAAGGGGATTCCTTACCTTAATACTTATGATGGTAGAACAATTCGCTACCCTGATCCTCTCATCAAGGCCAATGATACCATCAAGCTGGACTTGGAGTCCAATAAGATTGTTGACTTCATCAAGTTTGATGTTGGAAATGTTGTGATGGTAACTGGTGGTAGAAACAGGGGACGTGTTGGTGTTATTAAGAACAGGGAGAAGCATAAGGGTAGCTTTGAGACCGTTCACATTCAGGATGCCCTAGGCCATGAATTTGCTACTCGCTTGGGAAATGTTTTCACCCTTGGCAAAGGTACAAAGCCATGGGTGTCTCTACCTAAAGGAAAAGGTATCAAGTTGTCCATCATTGAGGAGGCACGGAAGAGGCTTGCTGCTCAATCAGCTACCACTGCCTGAATACCTTCGTTGCTCGTTTCTTCATTTCCTTACTCTTCAAGTATGGAAGACTTATGTTTTACAGTTTTGGACTCCATGTTTCTATTTTCTTAGGCAATGCCTTCTATAATGTACTTGTTTGTTTTGCATATTTTAAATAGTAGATTATAACTGTGTCTTTATGATAATTTAATTAGTTTTCTACAGTTTAATTTTACTGCTAATGATTTTAGCTCCTGACTAATAATGCCTGCATTGACTTGATTGCTAGCTTCTGGCTACTACAGTACTACCAAACTCGAGATTTGGTAATTGAAAAGTACTTTATTTTCCTTTGCTTAGAGTGCTACGGAATCTGCATCCAATCCATCTGTTATATTTTAAGTTGAATCTCCCCTTTTGCTTTAGTTGGCTTAGTGGACATCAACTTTACTTTTTATGTTAGTGGTAAAAATTTTTTTGTTGCAGTTTCTGTATTTGCTCTCGGTTTATGTGAACCTATTTTCTTGTCTATTCCAAAAATAAGGTCTCCTTTTATAGGTTTATGTGAACCTATTTTCTTGTCTATTCCAAAAATAAGGTCTCCTTTTATAAGTTTGGAAATAACTTAGCGTAAACATCCAATTCTACCCTTGAGAAGCTTTTATAAAAATACAAATACTCTAGACCCTTTTTTGACTTGTTTAGGGCTACAAATTTTATAAATTTTATTGTTTTTTAAATTTCGTGCGCAGTCAAACTGGTTCACATAAGTTGGAATAGAGAGTACTAATTTTCTAGTATATAGAAGTTGCCTCGTTACATTATGTGTACATGTCTGCTCTATTAGACACGAAGTTGGGTCCTCACATGCTATTTGATGTCATCGGTTTGGAGGTCCTTGCACCTTGTTTGTTTGGATTCTTGTTACAATGTCGTCTAATAGTATATTGTATTGTATTGCATTGTATTGTATTCTTTGATGAAGTGTATTGTATTCTTTGATGAATACAACGTTTGAATGGATGGTATGTTTGCTGTTGTATCATGACGTCAAGCACAACATATGAAGAGTATATTTGCAATATTATTAAGAAAAAATAGGATATGGAGTAGAATTATTATATAAAAAAGAAGGATAAAGGATAAAATATGATTATTTAATAATAAGAAAGGCAACATGAGAGATAAAACCAAGGTAACAATATCACCGCACTAAATCCGCCGTTTCATAAAATGGTACTTTTTGTTTGATTTAATGATATGATATAATAAAATTTAAGTAATAAATAAAATAATCATTATATTTAAAATAATAATACCATACAATACAATAGGTACAACCATCCAAACAAGCTGTTAGCCATAGAAGACCAATATGCTACTCTAATAAAAAAACACTAGACAAAAGCTAATATCAAAATTCACAATAAGTAAATGTTTTGACTTACCGGAAAATCACTGAGGATTACTATCATATATAGAGTAATATATTTAGCATCTGAATATGCAAATTCAAAGTTGATCAACTTGAAACATAAAAGAAAACAAATTAACCAAATTAATATGTGATTATCTTACTTACCCAGTAAACGAAGAATGAGCCAAAAGTATGCATCTTAATACCCAACACCAAGCTTACTCGGCAAACACGCATACAAAAAAAGAACAGGCCCAAGAAAAATAGGAAAATTCAATGAATAAATACCTACATGAGATTTTCAGCAACAATTAGGGGCTTTTGCATCTATACCCGCTTTTTGGGTCACGTTTTAATTTATACCGCTTTGTAAAAGAAAATTACAAGCGTACCCATTTTTCGCATAAACTTCAAGCATACGGGCCTAAAGTAGCAAAGACTTTCACACAAACTTTAGCATTTTAGGCTTTTTCAAAAACTTCAGCAGAAGTGATGAAGTTATTTAGTTCATTTGTAAAAACTTCAGCACTGAATAAACTGAGGTTTTGTCCTGGATTAATTAGTTTTGTCATACAGCTTTTTCAGAAACTTCAGCATCTTCTGCTGAAGTTAATTAGTTCGTTTGTAAAAACTTCAGCACTCTATATGCTGAAGTTTTGTCCTGGATTCATTAGTTTTGTCGTCATTAGCTTTCTGAAAAATTTCGTCAGAAGATGCTGAAGTTATTTAGTTTAGTTGTAAAAACTTCAATACCCAATATGCTGAAGTTTTGTCCTGGATTCAATAGTTTCTCATAAAAAGCTTTTTGAAAAACTTCAGCAGAAGATGCTGAAGTTATTTAGTTTAGTTGTAAAAACTTCAGCACCCAATATGCTTAATTTTGTCCTGGATTAGTTAGTTTTGTCATAAAGCTTTTTCAAAAACTTCAGCAGAAGATGCTGAAGTTATTTAGTTCATTTGTAAAAACTTCAGCACTAAATAAGCTGAAGTTTTGCATAGGGATCAGGAAGGCGTCGCCTGAAGTTGAAAAAAGTAAGGTATAGGTTAAATAATTTTATAAATATAGGTATAGGTTAAAATGGGGGCGACCAAATAGGGCACCTGTTCAATTTCTACCAACAATTAACAGAACATGGAAGCAAAAATATATTTTTAAAAAATCCAGAAAATATGCATCCGAAACCCCCTCCCCCTTCTAATAAAACAAATTAAAAAACACACGTAAGGATGAAGGAGCTTAAACTTTATGCTGTGACGACGTAAAATATACATATGCAATCAGGTCGCTTACTAGATAATTATAGGTAAATATCTTGAAAATGATTAACTAAAATAATCTAATAAAAGTAGTATATTTACAAGTAAGAATTCAATGAGGGTAATTTTCTTTTACAGAATCTGTACATATAAAATAAATCCATGAAGAAATACGCAGATAAGATTTTACTCCAAAAGTCACAAATCACTTAAAATTATCAAGATTTCATTTAACGTATCCTTAAATGAAAAAACTATAATTCATTTACCCACAAGTCTTAACCTATCGAAAAATCGAGAAAAACTGATGTTTTATGCAAATTATACTTTTCATGGTTCGTTGGAGCTCTTACAAATACTCCCTCAACAGCTCAACCCCTAGAAAGCCAATATGCCACTCTCCTAATAAAAGAGACACTAGACAATATTTTAGCATCCCAAAACTCCCCAATAAAATAAATGAAAAAATACATAGGGATGACGAAATTTAAATTTTATGCATTGACAATGTAAAATTTACATACATAATCAGGTCGCTTATTAGATAAGTACAGGTAAATTTCTTGATAAATATTAACTAAAATAATCTGATAAAAATGGTATATCACACGTTAGTGTTTAAACCTGTGACATAGATAAAATTTACGTTCATGCAGTTGGAATGCCTAAGACCACTTTTTGCGTTACTACTCTTGCTTCTCTGGCTTCTGCTCCGACTAAGGCTTTCTTTCCGCTTTAGCTTGCTTGGCAGTGTGTAGCCTTTGCTGGCCCCTTGTTGTTCGTAGCTCTTGTGCTACTAATATCGAATCGAAGGATCTCATAATTTGTCATCAAAATCGATATTGAGTGTAACAAAGTTCACACTATAACTTAAATCCATGAAGAGATACTCAGATATGATTTCACTCCAAAAATCACAAATCTCATTTAATGTATCCCTAAATGAAAAGCTATAATCCATTTACACATAACCTATCGAAAAATTAAGAAAAGTTGCTGCCTTATGAAAATTATACTCCTATGGTTCACTGGAGCCCTTACAAACACACTCAACAACTCAGCCCGTAGAATACCAATATGCTATTCTCCTAATAAAAGAAATACTAAACAATTTTTTTGATAGGTGTAGGTCGTTTTGAATTTTAGCTTCTCATTTCATGACTTGAGACCTTAATAGCATTACTTGATGATTTATGACTTGCGTACATGGTCTGTTTTCTTTTCCGAAAAGTTTTTGAATGAAAGCTTGATTTTTGAACTTGTAAACGGTTAGATTTGACTACGTTCAACATCGTTGGTAAACGACCTCGGATCGGTGTTTTGATGATTTTGGTAGGTTCATATGATGATGTTGGACTTGTACGCATATTTGGTTTAGGTCCCAGGTGACCCGAGACCGTTTCAGTGCTTGTTGTGAAAAGTCAATAACTTGAAGTTATGATGTGACTTTCTTCATTGTGAGGAAGATGTGACTTTCTTCATCGAACACGACCAGTGGATCGCAAATGTGGAGGCTTGGTGGTTGTGCCTTCGCGAACGCAATGGCCAGTTAGCCAACATTCTTCGCGAATGTGACAAGTGCTTCGCGGACTCGAAGAACATTTGACGCCCATGTATTTAAAGGGCCGAAAATCGGGATTTATCCAGTTTTCACCATTTTTGAGACCTATATCACGGATTGAGGTGATTTTTGAAGAGATGTTTATCCTAACTTTATTGGTTAGTGTTGGATCAAGAAGCTGAATGATTTTGAAGATTGACAAAGGAACTCAAAGTTGAACCAGGTCCATCACTGGAGACATAGACACATGCAGAGTAAATGACATGTGAGGTGCACAAGTAGGAGATAAACACAATCAGTGATCTAAAGAGATATCTCCTGATCGAAAAGGTTGCAAATTGACCAGGAGATGAACTCCTTATTCAGTAAGAATATAATCAGGATAAATGAGGATTTAGGGAGTTGAGATCAACTAGAACTCTTCCACCAAGGAAGAGTAGCATCCGAATTCTAGTATATCTCTTTGTCTACTAAATCCGATATATTGTTCAGTGTTCTTATTGTACAGGGATGCACAAAAGCATAAGCAAAACAAGAATTGAGAGCAAATTCAGCAAGGCAATTTTGCAAGCAGTTCGTGTGAGAATTAAGCGTGCGACTCTGAAGCTACTTGGACCAGCTAGAAGAACCAGTTTCATCTGTTGTCTTTTAGTCTAATTTATTTGTAGTATGTGATTACAAATTGTACCTTTCAGCTTTATCTAGAAGCAATTGTAACAAGTACTAAGTGTTCAAGTTATAGTTAACTTGAAGTTTGTTGCAAATAGCTAGAGGCTAGTTTGCCACAAAGGGTTAGAGTTAATCCTTAGGTTTACAAAAGAGTTTATTTTGTAAATGCTGTTTGGCTCATTGATTTAGTGAAGAGTTTGAGAAAATCCTACTGGGAAGTAGGTCGTGGTTTTTTCACCTTTTGAGCCAGGTTTTTTCCACGTAAAATTGTTGTGTTCTTGAAATTCCGCATTTATTATTCCGCAAACTATAGGAGTTAGAACACATAGAAGAACCTGGTCCTTCTATAACTACTGCACGCGAAAATTGGTCACCACACAAATCACCTCTCCCTCTTGTGTGGTATTGACATAGATAAATAACAATTGGTATCAGAACCGGTTATCCTTGAAGAGGCTAACACCTTAGGAAAATATCAAGATGAGTGCACCACCTGGGAACTGGGAAGGACAATCAACTGCTAGGCTACCACTCTTCAATGGCCAGTACTACTCCTGGTGGAAGAACATGATGAAAGATCACTTAATTGGAGAAGACTATAAACTATGGGACATAGTCACTAACGGTCTTTTGGCCACCATGAAGAAGACTGCCGAAGGAGTAGATGTGCCAAAGACAAGAGCTGACTGCACTGCTGAAGACTTAAGAAAATAGGAAAAGAATGACAAGGCCAAGAAGTGGCTTGTGTGCGGACTTGGTCCAGATGAGTACAACAGAATTCAAAGTTGTACCACTACGAAGGAAATTTGGGACACTTTGCAAGTGGCTCATGAGGGAACTGCACAAGTGAAAAGATCCAGAGGTACATTACTATATTCTCAATATGAGAATTTCTCTATGAAGGAAGGAGAGACCATCCAAGAGATGTACACTAGGTTCACTACTCTGACAAATGAACTAAAATCTCTTGGAAGGACTATCCTTGAAGAAAACAAGGTTGAAAAGATTTTGACAAGGGTTTTACCAATCTCTTGGGAAAGTAAGATCACTGCTATTCAGGAATCCAAGAACATGGCAACCCTCAGATTGGATGAGCTAATTGGAAATCTCACTGCCTATGAACTTAGAAGACAGACAATGAAGATGGATGCTCCCAAGAAGGAAAAAAGTCTGGCACTGAGAATCACTGAGGGAACAAATATGGAGGAAGATGAAATGGCTATGATCACCAAGGAATTCAGAAACTATCTCATTAGGAAAAAGGGCATCTCAAGAGGTGGAAACTACAACAAGGCAAAGGCACTAGAAATACTCACCAACGAGAGATGCTACAAATGTGGAAAAACTGATCATCACATCAAGAACTGTCCTCAGTGGGAAGTTGAATGGAAAAGGGAAAGATCTGAACGAGGGAACCGGAAAAAGGAACTGGTTCATCCCAAGAAAAACACAACATCAATAAAAGCTATGGTTGCTGCTTGGGGAGAAAGCTCAGATGAAGAATCAGATGATGAAGATGGAGATGAGCAAGCAATGATGGCAATTGGTGAATCAGATGAGGAGTCAGAGGTAAGTATATTTCATCTCAAAAACAAGATTATGTTCCTATCCAAAGAAAAACTCTCTGAATTATTACTTGACTTCATTGATGATTCTGAAGAAATAAATAAAGAGAACAACTGTCTAAGAAGTGTGTAATGTTAAAAGCAAAGTGTAAGAACCTGGAACTCATAGTAAGTGAATCTGTGAGTAAAAACACTGCTCTAAAGAACCAGGTTCATCCATTTGAAACAAATACTAGAGTTAAATCTGAAAATTTAAAACTGAAACTAGGAACCAGTAAGAAGAGAGCTGACAACTCTCAACTCATCTTAGAAGAAAATTTAGGCGGACTAAAGGATGAGTTGTATAAGAAAGATGAACAGATAAGAGTGTTGAAGGAGGAACTTGGTAAGGTTAAGCATGAATTGGACAAAACATGCAAATGGAATAAATCCTCTGATGCTTTAACATGGCTACAGGAAAATCATAGTAGCAACAGAAAAGGACTTGGCTTTGGGAGTCAACTGCCTAAATGGGATCCCAAAAGCAAGTACCTCACTCTTCCTAAGAACAAAATATGTACCCACTGTGGTAAGACTGGTCACTACAAAAGTGAATACAATGCAAAAGAGCAGACCAGTCGAAAGAATAAAAGTTTTGTTCGAAGGAAGAATTTGTTACCAAATTGGGCTAAAAGGAGTTTAATTCATCCGTTTTTCTTATAGAAATGGACCCAAACTAGTTTGGGTTCCTAAGACTAACCCCTGATTTTCTTTTGTTGGTTCAAGTGAAAGGAGGTAGCCAAATATGGTACATGGATAGTGGCTGCTCAAAACACATGACTGGTAACAAGGACCAGTTCCTTTCACTTGAGGGCCTCAAATGAGGAAATGTCTCCTTTGGAAATGGAAAGAAAGGTGAAATCATTGGGGTTGGTAAGGTAGGTAAGGATGAAACTCATTCCATTGAGAATGTCTACCTAATAGATGGCTTGAAATTTAGTCTAATCAGTGTGTCACAACTGTGTGACAGAGGTAACTTGGTAGCATTCACTTCTACAAAATGCTTTGTAATTAATCTTATCACTGACAAGATTGTTTTGCAGGGAAAGAGAGTGAATAATATCTATATCATAGATCTATCCACTCTGTCCGAAAATGAACTAACGTGTTTAAGTGTGCTGGACTGTGATCCCCTCCTTTGGCACAAAAGACTTGGCCATGCTAGTTTGAATCAACTCAACAAATTAGTATCCAAGGACTTAGTGATAGGACTTTCTAACATTAAGTTCAAGGAAGATAAAGTTTTTGAGACTTGTGCAAGGGGGAAGTAGGTAAGATCATCTTTCAAAAGCAAGAAAATGGTAAGTACTACCAGGACGATGGAACTGGTCCATATGGACCTATGTGGTCCTATGAGAACATTAAGCAGAGGTGGTAAGAGATATGTAATGGTGCTTGTTGATGACTATTCTAGATTTACATGGACATTGTTTCTAACATCTAAAGATGAAGCATTTGATATGTTCACTTCCTTTGTTAGAAAAATACAGAAATAATTAGGAAATCAACTTGCATCAATTAGGTTTGATCATGGCACTGAATTTGAAAATGCCAAATTTGCTGAATTTTGTGATGAGCATGACATAAATCATAACTTTTATGCCCCTAGAACTCCACAAAAAAACGGAGTGGTTGAAAGAAAAAATAGGACACTTGAAAATATGGCGAGGACCATACTTCTTTCTAGTAAACTACCTCATAGCTTCTGGGCGGAAGCTGTAAACACTGCATGCTATATCATAAATAGGTGCATGACTAGACTACTTGTAGAGAAGACTCCCTATGAGTTACTTAAAGGGAGAAACCCAATATATCCCATCTTAGGGCTTTTGGCTGTAAGTGATTTGTGCATAACAAAGGCAAGGACTCCCTAGGTAAGTTTGATCCCAGAAGTGATGAGGGAGTATTCTTGGGATATTCTTCACATAGTAAGGCTTATAAAGTATATAACAAAAGAACTATGTGTGTTAAAGAGAGTGTGCATGTTGTTTTTGATGAAACTAACGTTCTCTCTGAGAGACAGGAACAAGTAGATGAAGAAATTGGGCTGGTCAGAAACTCAGACCAAACTGGAGCAACATTGGAGTAAGGAACCGGTGATGGAACAGGTTCATCCATCCCAGGAAACATGCCAGGGGGAACTGAGCAACAAACTAATTTCCAAACCTCATTGGAACATGTCCCTGATCCTGTTCCTCAGCAACAAGACACTGTAGGATCTTCAAGCAATACCCAATTGGTTGTAAAACCACACAAATATCAAAGCTCACACCCCATTGAGAACATTATAACTGATCCAATATCTGGAATCAGAACCTGATTCTCTTTGAAAAATCTGTGTGCGTTTGATGCTTTTCTATCCCTGATTGAACCTAAAAATATTGCTAAAGCTTTGTAGGATGCAGATTGGGTAAATGCAATGCAAGAAGAACTCAACCAATTTGAAAGGAGTCAAGTTTGGCATCTGGTACCTAAACCCTTTGATAGATCAGTGATTGGCACAAAGTGGGTATTCAGAAACAAACTTGATGACGATGGAATGGATACAAGAAACAAGGCAAAATTGGTGGTTCAAGGATACAGTTAGGAGGAAGGAATATGCTATGATGAAACCTTTGCTCCTGTGGCAAGGTTGGAAGCAATTAGGCTCCTCATTGCCTTTGCTGCTTACATGGAATTCACCCTTCACCAAATGGATGTGAAGAGTGCCTTCCTGAATGGCTATCTCAAGGAAGAAGTGTTTGTAAAGAAACCCCGGGGTTTGAAAACAAGGAGAATCCTGATCATGTGTACAAGCTTGACAAAGCACTGTATGGACTCAAGCAAGCTCCAAGGTAATGGTATGAAAGGCTTTCAAAATTCCTGCTGGAACATGGCTACAAGAAAGGTAAAATTGGTAGCACCTTATTCTTAAGAAAAATGATAAAGATCTCTTGGTAGTGAAGATATATGTAGATGACATAATCTTTGGGGCAACTTCTGAAAAGCTAAGTAAATAATTTGCTAAACTAATGGGGAGTGAATTTGAAATGAGCATGATGGGTGAGCTTAACTTCTTTTTAGGCTTACAAATTAAACAAAATTCAAATGGAACTATGATCCATCAACAAAAATATGTGAAAGAATTGCTTAAAAGATTTAAAATGGAAGACTCAAAGGAAATTGACACTCCTATTGCAACAACCACAAAATTAGATGTAGATGAACCTGGTTCATCTGTCGATCAAAAGTTGTATAGAGGAATGATTGGTTCATTGTTTTCAGCATAGAGCTTTGTGCAAGATTCCATGCTAATCCAAAGGAATTACACTTAACTGCAGTGAAGAGAATCTTGAGATACCTTAAAGGCACCACCGACCTCTGTCTTTGGTATCCTAAAGGTTGTAATTTTGATCTTGTGGGATATGCTGATGCTGAATATGTAGGATTTTTGGTAGATAGAAAAAGCACCTCAGGTATGGTACACTTTTTGGGCTCATGTCTTGTGTCTTGGGCTACTAAAAGACAAAATTCAGTAGCTCTATCTACTGCTGAGGCTGAGTATGTGGCTGCAGCCTCATGTTGTGCTCAGTTATTATGGATTAAACAACAATTGATGGATTTTGGTATAGAGGTTGGATGCATCCCTATCTTCTGTGATAACACTAGTGCTAATAGTATGACGAAGAACCCCGTTCATCATAAAATAACAATGCACATAGATGTTAGACACAATTTCTTAAGAGACAACTATGAGAAGGGAATGATCTCTATTGAATTCCGTGCTACTGATAAACAAATTGCTGACATCTTTACTAAAGAACTAAGTAGAGAGCATTTTGAAAGGAACAAGTTAGAGTTAGGGATGATTAAGATCACCTAATTGAACCAGTTCAAAACAAAAACAAAAAAAAACAAAAAAAAATATTTTTTTGGCTAGGAGTTCTGAAATCTGTGTAAATAATCAGAATAATCATTGCTTAGTTTCATGCTATAAACATCATACTCTCTTGCCATGTGTTAATATGTGGTTACTAATTATGTTTTTCTATTTTTGAAAATTGAGGCTTAATCAAGAGATTCTAACAAGATGAACCTGGTTCATATGACAGACGAGGTATGTGCTCACCACTATACACATATTAAAATATTAATAGTTAATCATGAGTAAGACTCTATCTATAACAAGATTTTTAAAATTCTAGTCCTTATCCTAAATTTGAACCTGTTCCAAAGAGTCCAATCAAATTAAAAAGGCCTAGATCATAGGGTAGTCATAACCGTCACTTTACAACTGACATTTTTGAATCTATTAGACTTATTCTTGACCCAAATTACACTCGTTGTGTATTAATTACACAAGTCTTTATAAACCCATCATCATTTCTCTAATTCTTCATTCACTTTCTTCCTAAAAGATATAACCGTCGAAACCCTTTCAACCTTCTGCTAAAACATCTTGATCCTAATCTTCTTCATTTATTCAACAAAAATTCATCACAATGGCTAATACTCCAGCACCTGCTTCATCCTCCTCCGCTACACCTGACTACAGTATCCCACTCGAAGATACTGGTTCCACCCCATCTCAATCAAATTATTCCACGCCATCTCAATCCCATCCCACCACCCCTCAAAACAATCCTGTACCGTCTCCTCCAATCACTCCCTTTGTTCAACCAAGCCCTAATCCAAAATCCAAGAAAAGGCGTGTCAAAATGCTAGCTAGAAAAACTGTGGCTTCTGGCTCTTTAGCTAGGAAATTGAACGCTAAGCTTCAAGCTAGCCATGCTCAAGAATCTGATAACTCCAATGACTCCTTCAAGTCAACAACTGAGGGGGAAGCAAAGGGTTCATCCGATTCTGAACAGGTATCATCAACTCCTAAAATTGGGTCTGAGCCTGAACCAGTCACTTCTAAAAGTAGGTTTGTTCTAATTGGGTCTATAGTAGATGTGGAAGTTCCTGATAGGCGAAAAAGAGGTGGTAATAATAAAATTGTGAAAGAAAATGAGAGAGAGGGAGGTGGAAGCACTGTGAGAGGAACAAGGGTAGAAGGTACTCAATTGTCAATTTGTGGTACTGTCCCAGTGGTAGTTGAAGAAGGTGCCACAGACTTAGGGGGAAGTAACTCAGAAGAGGCTGCTGAGGGGTTAGAAAATCTTTGACATTCTACTGATGAACCTGGTTCATCCATTGAGGAAACTTTGGCTGACCTTATGAGAAAGTTAGGGGAGAGTTATAAACCCAAAAGAAAGAGGACACCCAAGACTAAAAAGGCTGAAACTCCAGTGGAAAGTAAGAAGAGAAAAGCCACTCCCTCTGCTGAAACTTCCATTCCTAGAGGACGAACTACACGAAGTTTAATTAGGCAGAGTGAAGAGGAGTTGCAGAAGGCTTTGAAGGAGATTAAGAGAAAGAGAGTTGAAAAAGGGAAGGCAAAGGTGTTTGAGCCTGTAGAGGCCTTTGAGGTTGAGGATATGGACCTGGTCCATCGAGAAGAACAAATGGGTGATGTTGAGGTTCAGACACCCAAACCCAAGAAAGCAAAGACTTCTTCCAAGAAGTCTGCATCCGTGTCTGCTACACCCGCAAATATTTTCAAGAGGACTAGGTCTACCTTGAAATCAAAGAAGGTTCTGATTGATGAAGAGGAAGATTGGAGTGGTGAAGAAGCTGAGGATTCTGGATTGACCAAATTTGGGAAACGCACTATTTTGAAGGGGAGATTGTTGAAGGATCTGGAGGAGTCTGGTATGGTTTACCTATTGGATACCTTGGAAGTGCAGGGCTGGAAGGACATGGTCCTTCAGTTAGATGGAAGGCTGGCCAGGAGTGAGATTGTAGAGTTCATGGCCAATATTGAGGTCAAGGATGGCAGGGTCTCCAGTCAGGTAAAGGGGACTAAAATCACCTTTGAAGCCAAAGAGCTGGGCGAAGTTCTCAGGATTCCAGCTGAGGGATATGATGATTATACAAGGCAGAAGTGGCCCAGCTTGGATGATCTTCCTTCTGCACTACAGATTACCAGAAGGTTTCAGTGACAATGCTTAAGAAGTGGAACCAAGGGCTGTGTACAAAATCGAGATGAAACCCCAACACAAGGTGGTGTTTGAGTTCATCAACAAATGCGTACTGCCCAGGCAAGGGAGAAGGCATATAGCAAACTATATGGATTTAACCCTCATGGAGTGCCTGGATAATGGAAGGCAAATCAACTTCCCTATCTCATTATTCAGTTACTGGACAGAGTGGTAAATGGTTCCAAGGCCCATGCCATCCCATATGGTTTCCTCCTGACGACTATGCTGGCTCACTTCAAAGTGCCCTTGAAGAAGGCATAAATGGCCAGTGTCAAAGACCATTTTGGGAAGAACACATTTCAGGCATGTGATTATATCGTGAATGTTATTGGCAATGAACCTGGTTCATCCAGCAAAATGCCTGTTAATAGCACGGTCAGGGCGCTTGTATGAGAAAGTGGGGTTAAGGATGCTGAAATTCTTCAATTAAAGACCTGCCTTGCAGAGGTTGAGGCTGAGAGAGATGCCCTCAAAACTGAACTGGCCAAAGAAAAGGAGAAGAATGAAGGGATTCTTCAAAATATGCTCTCCCTCCAAGAAAAGAACCCAACCTCCACTCCTTCCCAACCTTAGATGTCCAGTGCCCTGTCGTTACCCCTCTATGACCCAGATTCGGGATTTTTTTGCTATCTTTTGCTCATGATTGTAACTGCTTTTATTTCTTAGTGTGTTTGGTGGCTGAACTATGCATCTATAAATGGATTTTGATGTTTCTGCTCTTATTTGTTTTGTCTCACTTTCTTTGATAGTTTGCATTATTAGTTCACTATTTATGATTAATACATGTTTGCACTTGCAGTTGCCCCAGTGGACATGAGTAATTCTTATCAATCTGGTAATTCTAACAATTTGCAATTTTCGATGATGCCAAAATGGGGAAGATGTGCTATATTAAAAATTTATGATATTTATAATCTAATGAACCTGGTTCTTTATGATAAATGATTAATGCTCTAAAAAGTGTCAATGTTAGATTAAAGTGATTACAGGCCTAAGCACAGAGTTTGTCATCATCAAAAAGGGAGAATTTGTTGGATCAAGAAGCTGAATGGTTTTGAAGATTGACAAAGAAACTCAAAGTTGAACCAGGTCCATCACTGGAGACATAGACACATGCAGAGTAAATGGCACATGAGGTGTACAAGTCGGAGATAAAAACAATCAGTGATCTAAAGATATATCTCCTGATCGAAAAGGTTGCAAATTAACTGGGAGATGGACTCCTTATTCAGTAAGAACAGAATCAGGATAAAGGAGGATTTAGGGAATTGAGATCAACTAGAACTCTTCCACCAAGGAAGAGTAGCATCCGAATTCTAGTATATCTCTTTGTCTACTAAATACTATATATTGTTCAGTGTTCTTATTGTACAGGGATGCACAAAAGCATAAGAAAAACAAGAATTGAGAGCAAAATCAGCAAGGCAATTTTGCAAGCAGTTTGTGTGAGATTTAAGTGTGCGACTCTGAAGCTACTTGGACCAGCTAGAAGAACCAATTTCATCTGTTGTCTTTTAGTCTAGTTTATTTGTAGTAGGTGATTACAAATTGTACCTTTTAGCTTTATATAGAATCAATTGTAACAGGTACTGAGTGTTCAAGTTATTGTTAACTTGAAGTTTGTCGCAAATAGCTAGAGGCTAGTTTGCCACAAAGGGTTAGAGTTAATCCTTAGGTTTACAAAAGAGTTTATTTTGTAAATGCTGTTTGGCTCATTGATTTAGTGAAGAGTTTGGAAAAATCTTACTGGGAAGTAGGTCGTGATTTTTTCACCTTTTGAGCCAGGTGTTTTCCACGTAAAATTGTTGTGTTATTTAAATCCGCATTTATTATTCCGCAAACTGTAGGAGTTGGAACACATAGAAGAACCTGGTCCTTCTATAACTACTTCACGCGAAAATTGGTCACCACACAAATCATCCCCCCTCTTGTGTGGTATTGACATAGATAAATAACAGTTAGTAATTTTTACTTAGATTTGATTTATTTTCATGAATATCCATGGATTTTTATTTTGTAAAGAGTAAAAATTGAGGTTATGAGGAAAACTTTTTGATGGCTAATTTTGGAGATGTGGACCTCAATACGAGGTTCAATCTTGATACAAATCATATATTTGGACTCGGGAAAGAATGGGTAAATGGGTAATGGTCTTAATTTTAGATTTTGACCATCTGGGACCAGGTTAACTTTTTGTTGACTTTTCCAAATATGATAAAGATCGAACCTTTTTGATATTAGAATAGTTTCTAAATCTTGTTTTAACTTGTTGAAGTAATATTTGACTAGATTCGGTTGATTTGCAGACTTGTTCTAAAGGATAAGCTGTGCTGGACTATTGATTTGGTTATGGAAAGAGGTAGTATCGTGGTTATCCTTGATTTGAGGAAATTAAGTATGACTGGTCTAATTTCTATATGTTCTATGTGTTGCGGACCGCGTATATGCAAAGTGACGATTGCATATGTGTTGTCATGGGATAAAGCATGCGGGTGGGACTAGTTTATTATTTTTTCTTATTTCATGCTTTATTTGCTAAACGCCTTTGCTTATTTCATGCTTTTAATCGAAAAATGTTCTTACTTGATTCATGCCTTTACCTGCTACATGCTCTTACTTTCTATATATTTTTACCTGCTATATGCCTTTACATGCTACATGACTTTACTTGTGCCTTATTTATCACATGCCTTTACTCATTTCATACTTCATTCTTCTATGCGGTATTATATGATGTGGATATTTGGTTGTTTGTGTGTTATAACCTTGCCATTTCTTATTGTTCGTGTCCATCTTTTCCTTGTGAATTATGCTATTTCATTCTCCTCGATGGTTAATATGGAATTTGCTATATTTGGATGTGTTGTTGGGTAATTCTGCGTGAATTGATATGTTGGATCGAGTTGTCGCCGCAACAATGATATGATAAAAGATCAGATTGCTCGCTGAAACAATAGTATGACCATGGGATCGGGTTGCCGCCACAACAATATCTTTGTGTATCAGATCGAGTTGTGCGCCACAACATATATGATATATATATATATATATTTTTTTTTTTTTTTTTTTTTTTTTGGTGTTGTTATGATTTTGTACTCTATGTGTGTTGTAGTTATGTGGCTCACAGATACTGTTCCTCCCCATTATTGAGCCGATGAAAAAGGGTTTGGTTGAATATTACAAGAGACGTGGTTATAACTTATGATATTGGGTTCTATTGCTATTTATGCCTTTATTACTGCTATTATCACTATTATCTCTATTTCCATTTATGTTGTTTATTAATTGTACATGTCTTTATGGTAGGTGTCTTGTCATAGCCTCGTCACTACCTCGTCGAGGTTATGCTCGATACTTATTCACTACATGGGGTTGGTTATATTCATACTACACTTTTGCATTTCTTGTGCGAATTCGGATATTAGTACCAAGTAGTCACGAGAGGTGCTTATTGGATACTAGATAGGAGACTCAAGGTACAGCTTCATACTCGTTCGCAGGCCTTAGAGTCATCTTTCCATTTTTTTATACCTTTTATTTACCAGACCGTATTGAATTTATTTCGGACATTGTATTTAGCAAATTCTAGTAGCTCATATACTTATGACACCAAACATTTGAATGGTTGATCGTCGGTGTTGGTTTTGTGACTTATTGTTTATGTTTTAGAGTTTCTTTTATTCTATGTTATCATATTGTTTTTAACTGTTAGTCTCCTTTCCTTATTTATCGCTATGTGTCGGCTTTCCTAACAAGCGGTGTTAGGAACTATCATGAGCCCATTGGTTGGAATATTGGGTCGTGATAATCTGGTATCAGAGCACTAGGTTTCCTAGGTCTCACAAGTCATGAGCAAGCTTGATAGAGTCTCAAAGATCGGTGTGGAGACGTCTGTTCTTATCTTCGAGAGGCTATAAGTGTCACGCCCCAAACCCGGGGAGGCATGGTGCCATACTCAGCCCCAACATAGCACTCTGTAACCGTGTACTGTGGAGGGGTATCCCTAAACTTAGGCCGATGAGGCCTACCTACGAGCTGACAATAGCAATCGAGGGCGATTGAGCCATATTCTGAATCATCTGAAAATAATGTCTCTCATATGAGGGTAAACATACCCAAAAGCTCATATACATAACTGTGCAGGACGACGAGGCCACCATGAACGTCTACAACCAACAATATTCCTGAACATGTACACAGGCTGTCAAGGCCACAGTACTAACATACAAAATATACAGGACTCATCTACAAGGCTCTAGAGATAACTGAACTATATCATGATCGAGACAAGGCTCGACCTACCCATCAAACCTATATATATATATATATAACGGGCTCCAAGTTCTAGACCTGGTAACTCCGAAGGAGTGGAGCTTACCAACCAAGCTGATGTTTGACTCTGTCTACTGGAAAGGTCTATCCAACTGCCTATTAGGATCTATAGGCATGAAATGCAGCGTCCCCAGCAGAAAAGATGTTACTACGAAATACTGTCCCGAGTATGTAAGGCAATAGAATAAATGAAAGCTGAAACTAAACATATAATATAGTAACTTAAAGTAAATGGGAGTCAAATATGATTTGAAAATATGCTTACATGCTAATACTGACTCAACTCTCACAATATAGTAAGTAAAATAGATGTTCGGCCCTATAAGGCTCGGTATGTGTAACTTCTCTGCCGTAGTAGGCTCGCTCTAGGAACTCGTCCATACTAGGCTTGGTATCCCAGCCATTCTGGGCTCGCTCATAGGAGCTCGGTCACAGTAGGCTCGATACATAACTTACCATCTGATCAGAGGTTGCCCAATAGGGGCCTGCCAACCGATTATAGCTCGGCGGATGTGAAAATACTGTAATACACACACACACACACACACACACTCATCTCTCTTGGCTGGAAAAAGACAATACTTAACTGAATATAAAGTCCCAATAAGGGAGAATTATGTAACTTATGAGACTAGGATAATGTACATAAATTCAGGAATACAAACTTCTCTTTATGTCTCGTTATCAAATGCAAGTGGTTACGGGATCATGCCAAAATGAAGGAAAGGTTTACCCTTAACATACCTTATCACAATCTGTCCAATAACTATGTTGAACTAGTCTCATCACACTTCAATCTACAACAACGATAATAATGCTATTGTTAAGCTACGAAAAATGCAACTATCATACAACGAACGACAAGCTTATTTTATATTAAAACGGGTAGTATCTCCCATATTTTCCTTGCTTTCCCAAGTCCATAACCAACAAGAACCCATAAAACCTTCACCTATATGCTTTAAGAATCAAAACACAAATCAAGCTACACAACAACAAGTGCATAAACATCACTAACAAAACTACTATTTAACACGATGAACGGAAAACTCGGATTGAATCCCTTTTGAACCTTTTAATCCCAAAGTTATTCATTTATTAACTTAACAACATATCCAGAATGATATTAAGTACAATGAGAGGACTTCTAACCTCCTATTCATCTCCTAATTCTCCCTCAAACAGCCAAAAATCCAACAAAGCAATAAGTACAACTTTCCATTGTTATGTTGTCCTTTCTCTTCATATTCACATTACCAACAACAATTTCGACATATAGAAAAGATATTTATCATAGAAACATAATAATAAATTAATTTTCCAAGGTTTCTAACCATTTAAAGTTCATGGAAACAACCTTTCCAATACAGTCAATGAAAAACAATAACATCTCAAACTATTTCAAGTCTTCTCTTGTAGTATTTTGCTCACATATTGCAACCAACATACGAACAACTTCAATCACATGTAGTAGGATATTATAATCACCTTAACTAGTATAAGAAACACGAAATTTCAGCCAAACACAACCCAAAATACTAACTCAGGTCGTGATGGTGCCCAACACCGGGGTTAGGCAAGCCCACACTTAAATTACTAAGGATTCCTGCCATGCTTGGTTAAACATCCCAATACGTGCCAAGTTTTGAAGTTCAAAACATTTATTGAAAAAGATAGAAAGCCATTTTTACCAAAAGCATTCAAAAAGAGGAATGAGCCAACATGTATATATACAGACCCGCAAACCAAAATAACAACTACGTGTGTGCCAGGAACTAGTGTCACAAGTCCTACAGACATACTAACAAAATATAAAAAACATAATATACAATCCCACTGTCTGAAAGAATAGACGGGAAATAAGCAAAAGAAAACTCCATGGTGCTTCCGAGGACCGTCAGGAGAAGCTGCTCACCGTGAAGTCGGGTCCAACTAAGATCAGAATCGAGCTCCGATCTGATAACCAGATGCACCAGCCTCAGAACCTGTACAATTAAGTACAAAAGTGCAACATGAGTACATAAACAAATATGTACCCAGTTAGTATCTCGCCTAACCTCGAAGAGGTAGTGACGAGAGGTAGACGTGATACTTACTAGGGTCAACATCTCTAAATAACATGATTTAATAGGAACTAGGCAGGAATAAAAGTCGTAGAAATCACAAAGATATAAATTATCAAGTATAGTTGTATTTTCCTTTACATGTCAAATTTCACTAGCACATAATGTACTAAATTCCCTTATTAACATGAACCAGTTTATATAATTACAACAAATTCCCGGTAAATCATACAACACATAATAGGCCGGAAGCGAACAGTCGAAACGTCGCGAAAATAAATGTGCATTGCCAAGGGTCGAACGGCTCGAATGATAGATGCATCTATCACCATGCTCGCGAATCGAACATGCGACGCGATTGGCATAATAGTAGGTCTATTCCGCTCACGAGTCATACATGTGACATGGTGCCGCATACATACATAAAATTATCAATTTTTAAGGAATTAACAGAGATTATTCTTTGAGGCAAGAACTTAAGCAATATATCATGGAACACAACTTCCTAATATTCTCATGCCAAATCAAGGATAATAAGAAACTCAAAATACGTTTAGGAATACATGTAAGGCACATATAAGCATGCTTGTGAGTCCTAGAACTACCCAACATAACATAGTAGTAGCTACGCACGGATTCTCGTCACTTCGTGTGTGCGTAGCCCCCGCAAATAAGGACATGCAATTATATATAATAACCTATGGGGACAATTCCCTCTTACAAGGTTAGAAAGGAGACTCACCTCGTGACGAATCTATTCCCCAGACCAAGAACGCGCTCGAAACTCCGAACTATACACCCGAGGACTCGAAACTAGCCAAATGTTATACAAATTCATCAATTTATGCTCAAAGTTTGGAAATCCTCCTACTACTAAGTCAAATTCTCCATTCTTGAAGAAATCCTAAAATCCAACCCCGAGCCCGCATGCTCGGATTCCAAAAATTTTCGAAGGAAACACTCACCCATAGCCTAAGGATCATTAATACATGATTTTTACTTGATTTCATAGCTAATTGACGGGTAATTTTCTAAATTCTCGAAGGCCCTAGGTTACTACCCAAATTCCTAAATTTTCCACTAATTAAGTAGTTAAATCCTACTAAGAATGCATGCGTTAACCACTTTAAGATAGAATACTTACCTTTCAGTAGTTGGGTCATTGAGCCCTTTTCCCAAGCTCTCAAGGTGTTCTAATGGAGGAAGAAATGAAGAAATCATGAAGAATCCCGTATTTAAGAAACACACAGTCTGACAGTGTTGTGCACCTGTGGCTCGAGGACCACACCTGCGGTCTCGCACCTGCGAGCAAAGGCTCGCACCTGCGAAAATGGACGAGGAAGCCTGGGCCCGCACCTACGGAAATGGATGAGGAAGCCTGGGCCCACACCTGCAGGGGGGGGGGGAGACCGCACCTACGGCTCCGCTCCTACGGAACCTTGTCCGTACCTGTGAGAAATAGACTGCCCGCTGGGGGTCGCACCTACGAGGCTGAGACCGCAGGAGCGGTCCCGCACCTACGACTGGGCAACCGCACCTGCAGAGCACACCAGAACAGGTGCACCAACAGCTATTTTAGCTGGTTTTTGGCCTCGTGTGGTGTCCGAGAAGCACCTGAGCCCACCCGAGCCCCCCTCCAAATATACCAACAAGTCCCAAATTACAATACGGACTCAATCGAGCCTTCGGAACACCCAAAACAAAGCTAAAACTCAAAATCACACCTCAAAACCCCTAGAACCAAACGTAGGAACTTTAAGTTTTCTTGACTTCGCAAACAACGCGCCGAACTGACCTATACTACTCAGAATGGCACCAAATTTTGCAGGCAAGTCATAAATGACATAACAGAACTATTCCCAGTCTCAGAATTCCATTCGGACCTCGATAACACAAAAATTCATCCCAAACAACAATGGGAACTTAAGGTACTTCTAGTTTCAATATTGGGCGCCGAATTGCTCCGGGGTCGTCAGAAACCCATTCCGGACATATGCCTAGGTCCGGAATCATCATACGAAGCTACTGGAATCGTCGAAACTCGATTCCAAGGTTGTTTACCCAAAATATTGACCGAAGTCAAACTTGGCCGTAAAGGCCAACCTGAAGGAACCAAGTGTTCCAATATTGCTCTAAACACTTCTGAATCCCAGACCACCCGCCCCCGAAAGTCATAAATCACAATAAGCCGCTATGGGAAATTTCATTTAGGGGAATGGGGTCTAATAACTCAAAACAATTGGTCGGTTCGTTGCATTCTCCACCTCTTAAACAAACGTTCATCCTCGAACGGGTATAGAATCATACCTGAAGTGCTGAATAAGTGTGGATATCTGCTCCGCATGTTCTCCTCAGACTCCCAGGTCGCTTCCTCGACTGGTTGGCCCCTCCACTAGACCTACACTGCAGAAACTCTCTTGGACCTCAATTGGTGATCTTGTCTATCAATAATAGGAACTGGCTCCTCCTCGTAGCCCAACCTCTCATCCAACTGAATAGTGCTGAAATCAACCACGTGAGAGAAGTCGGCGTGGTACCTCCGGAGCATGGATACATGAAAACTGGATGAACTCCTGACAAACTGGGAGGTAAATCTAGCTCATAAGAAACCTCCCCAACTCGCCTCAACACCTCGAAGGGACCTATAATCCTTGGGCTCAGCTTGCCCTTCTTCCCCAACCTCATAATACCCTTCATCGGCGAGACTTTCAACAGAACCTTATCTCCCTCCATAAATGCTACATCATGGGCCTTCCGATCCGCGTAACTCTTTTGTCTGGACTGTGCTGTGCGGAGCCTCTCTTGAATCAACTTCACTTTCTCCAAAGCATCCCTCACCAGGTCGGTGCCATATAACTTAGCCGTGCCAGGCTCAAACCACCCGATGGGAGAACAACATCGCCGACCATACAAAACCTCAAATGGTGCCATCTCAATGCTGGACTGATAACTATTATTGTAAGCAAACTCAGCCAAAGGCAAAAACTGGTCCCACTAAGCTCCGAAGTAAATCACACATGCCCTGAGTATGTCCTCCAATATTTGAACTGTACGCTTCGACTGACCATCAGTCTGAGGGTGAAATGCTGTGCTGAGGTCTATCTGGGTACCCATCTCACTATGCAGTGCTCTCCAGAAGTGCGAGGTGAACTGAGGACCTCGATTTGATATAATGGACACCGGCACACCATGCAACCGGACTATCTCCCAAATGTAGATCTGAGCCAAACTCTCAGAAGTATAAGTAGTAGCTAATGGAATAAAATGCGCCGATTTGGTCAATCTATCCACAATGACCCAAACCGCGTCAACCTTCCGCAAGGTCCCGAGGCAACCCAACCACGAAGTCCATAGTGATGCGCTCCCATTTCCACTCAGGAATGGGCATCTGCTGAAGTAGGCCTCCTGACCTCTGGTGCTCATACTTAACCTACTGGCAATTAAGACACCCAACCACATACTCCACAATGTCCTTCTTCATCTGTCTCCACCAGTAATGCTGCTTCAAATCACGATACATCTTCTTAGCACCAGGATGAACAAAGTATCGTTAACTGTGTGCCTCCTCTAGAATCCTCTCCCTCAGGCCATAAACCTTAGGAACACATAAACGGCCCTGAAGTCTTAGAACACCAACCTCGCCAATAGTAGCCTCCTTGGCACCACCCTGAACCACTGTCTCTCGTAGCTCAGCCAAACACGGATCATCATACTGCCGAGCCTTAATCTCCCCCAATAACGAAGACTGAGCAACCACATGTGCAAGAACTCGATGGGGCTCTGAAAGGTCTAATCTCACCAGGCGATTGGCCAAGACTGAATGTCTAAGGCTAGAGGTCTCTCCTCTGCTGCAATATAAGCCAAGCTACCCATACTCTCCGCCTTCCTGCTCAAAGCATCTGCTACCACATTTGCCTTGCCCGGGTGATATCATAATCCTTCAACAACTCAAGCCATTTGTGCTGCCTCAAATTAAGATCCTTCTGCTTGAACAAGTGCTGCAAGCTACGGTGGTCTGTATAAACCTCACAGGACACTCCATACAAGTAGTGCCCCCAAATCTTAAGAGCATGAACAACCGCTGCCAACTCTAAATCGCGCACATGATAATTTTTCTCATGAACCTTTAGCTGATGCGAAGCATAAGCAATAACTCTCCCCTCCTGCATCAATACACACCCCAAGCCAACGCGTGAAGCGTCACAATATACCGTATACAACCTAGAACCGGAAGATAATACTAGATCTGGTGCTGAGGTCAATGCTGTCTTGAGCTTCTGAAAGATCGCCTCACACTCATCAGACCATCGAAACGGGGCATTCTTCTGAGTCAATCTGGTCAATGGGGCTGCAATAGGAGAGAACCCCTCCACAAATCGGCGATAATAGCCTGCTAGCCCCAAAAATCTCCTGATCTCTGTAGCTGAAGTAGGACGCGACCAACTCTGAACTGCCTCGATCTTCTGAGGATCAACCTTTATACCCTCTCCGGATACCACATGCCCCAAGAATGCCATGGAATCCAACCAGAACTCACACTTGGAGAACTTAGCATATAGCTTCTGTTCTCGCAAAGTCTGGAGTACCACTCTCAAATGTTGCTCGTGCTCCCCAGGCTACGTGAGTAAATAAAAATGTCATCAATGAAGACAATGACAAAGGAATAAATATACGGCCTGAACACCCTATTCATCAAGTCCATGAATGCTGCTGGGGCATTAGTCAAGCCAAAGGACATCACGAGGAACTCAGAATGGCCATATCTCGTACGAAAAGCAGTCTTCAGAACATCTGAAGCCCGAATCATCAACTGATGATACCCCGATCTCAAATCAATCTTAGAAAACACACGAGCACCCTGAAACTGGTCAAACAAATCATCGATGCGTGGCAAAGGATACTTGTTCTTAATGGTAACCTTGTTCAACTGGCGGTAATCAATACACATCCGCATGACTAAAGTAACTGTCTTGGCATGGAAATCTAGCATGACATGATAAGGAGACAGCCAATCCATGCCTAAAATAATCTCGAAATCAACCATGTCGAGCAATAAGAGATTCGCTCGAGTCTCGAACCCACAAAATGAAATCACATAGGACCGACAAATCCGGTCTACAACCACGGAATCGCCCACGGGAGTGGACACATAAATAAGAGAACCCAAGGACTCACGAGGGACATACCGAAAATGAGCAAATAAGACCGAAACATAGGAATAAGTGGATCCTGGATCAAATAACACCGATGCCTCTCTACCACATACTGTAATAACACCTGTGATCACGGCGTCTGAGGCCACTGCATCTGATCTGGATAGGATAACATAGAATCTAGCTGGAACACCAGAAGACTGACCTCCGCTGGAATGAATAGGGGCCGACAGAGCTCCCCCTGCCTGGCCTCCACCTCTGGGATGACCTCTACCAGTCTACCCTCCACCTATGGGTGGACGAACCACCGGCGATGAAAGTGTAGGTTGATAGCTCTGCTGAACGGACTTGCCCCGAAGCCTGGGAAAAGTCCTCCTCATATGGCCTGGATCCCAACACTCATAACATCTAGCTGGTGGCTAGGGGAAGGTGAGAAATCTCCAGCATGGCACTGAAGTAAGGACTAGAAGACCCCTGATGACCGGAATACCTGCCTGAGGAACCCTGAATGGATGGTGGGCGGTAGGAACTCTCTGGCATGGCGCTGAAATAGGGCCTCACTGGAGCACCACAGAGAGGTGGTGGAGGAGCTGAATATGGAGGCCTACCAGGCTGGCCTCTACCGAACTGACCTCTACCCCTGGCTGGGGAACCTTTGAAATCTCCTGAAAATCTAGCTCTCTTATCCTGCTGACCCTGCTCTCTACCTCTCGAACGATAACCCTCAATCCGACGAGCTATCTCGACTACAAGCTGATAGGGAGTCCCCATCTCCACCTCTCGGTCCATGTTGGCCCTAATACCTGAGTGCAGCCCAGCTACAAATATCCGCACTCTCTCAGCATCAGTAGGAAGTATCATAAGGGCATGACGAGACATCTCAGAAAACCTGGCCTCGTAGTCTATCGCTGACATCTGTCCCTGCTCCAGCTGCTCAAACTGATATCGCAGCTCTTCCCTCTCGGAGGGTGGAATATATCTGTCCAGGAACAGCTGAGTGAACTCCTCCCAAGTGATGGAAGGGGAACCTGCCGGTCTACCCAGGATATAGGACTGCCACCATCTGCGGGCCCTGCCCTCAAACTGAAAAGTAGTGAAGTCCACTCCATGGGACTCCAGTATCCTCATGTTGTGCAGTCTGTCCCTGAACGTATCAATAAAGTCCTGGGCATCCTCGCCCTTCTCACTCCCGAAGATAGGAGGGTGCAATCGGGTCCATCTATCCAGTAACTTCTGTGGATTGACATCCGCAACTGGTCTGAGCTCAGGTGCTGCTGCTACTGGCTGGGCTCCACCCACGTGTAGTGTACCCGAGGTCTGATAAACTGCTGCTTTCTGGCCTGCAGCCTGGGAGTAGGGGTCTGGGCTCCCCCTCCTGCTTGAGATATGGCAGGATCCGCTGGAAATAAACCAGCCTGGAACATAGTATCCATAAATCTCAACATACGGCCTATGACCTCCTGGAATCCTGGCGCCGTCACGAAGCCCATTGGAGCAGGACCCGCTGGGGGCACCTCCCCCTGCTCCTCTATAGTTGGGTCCTCTGGACGTGGTATGACTGGAATAGCTTGGGGACGCCCTCGTCCCCTACCTCGGGCCGGTGCCCTCCCCCGGCCCTGCCACGACCTTGAACAACGGGGGTAGCGGCCCCTCTCGGGTCTGGAATATCGGATGCACGTGTCCTCACCATCTGTGAGAGAAAGAAGAATGAAATTTAGTAAACCATTGACTGCACGATAGAATAAAAATAAGGAGAGGTTTTCCTAACACCCTATAGCCTCCCGAAGATAAGTATAGACGTCTCCATACCGATCCGCAAGACTCTACTAGGTTTGCCCGTGACTTGTGAGACCTACATGAACCTAGTGCTCTGATACCATATTGTCACGACCAAAAATACTAACTCAGGTCGTGAAGGCGCCCAACACCGGGGTTAGGCAAGCCCACACTTAAATTACTAAGGATTCCTCCCATGCTTGGTTAAACATCCCAATAGTGCCAAGTTTTAAAGCTCAAAACATTTATTAAAAAAGATAGCAAGCAATTTTTACCAAAAGCAGTCAAAAAGAGTAATGAGCCAACATATATATATATATATATATATACAGACCCGCAAACCAAAATAACAACTACGTGTGTGCCAGAAACTAGTGTCACAAGTCCTACGGGCATACTAACAGAATATACAAAACATAATATACAATCCCACTGTCTGAAAGAAATAGACTGGAAATAAGCAAAAGAAAACTCCATGGTGCTGCCGAGGATCGTCAGGAGAAGCAGCTCACCGTGAAGTCGGGTCCAACTAAGATCAGAATCGAGCTCCGGTCTGATAACCAGATGCACCAGCCTCAGAACCTTTACAATTAAGTACAGAAGTGCATCATGAGTACATAAACAAATATGTACCCAGTGAGTATCCCGCCTAACCTCGAAGAGGTAGTGACGAGAGGTAGACGTATTACTAGGGTCAACATTTCTAAATAACATGATTTAATAGGAACTAGGTAGGCATACCAGTCGTAGAAATCACAAAGATATAAATTATCAAGTATAGTTGTATTTACCTTTGCATGTCAAATTTCACTAGCAAATAATGTACTAAATCCCCTTATTAACATGAACCAGTTTATACAATTACAACAAATTCCCAGTAAATCATACTCCGGCCGAAACATCGTGAAAATAAATGTGCACTGCCGAGGGTCGAACTTCTCGAACTATAGATGCATCTATTACCTCGCTCGCGAATCGAACATGCGACGCGATTGACATAATAGTAGGGCTATTCCGTTCATGAATCATACATGTGATGCGGTGCCGCATACATACATAAAATTATCAATTTTTAAGGAATTAACAGAGATTATTCTTTGAGGCAAGAGCTTAAGCAATATATCATGGAACACAACTTCCTAATATTCTCATGCCAAATCAAGGATAATAAGCAACTCAAAATACGTTTAGGAATACATGTAAGGCACATATAAGAAGGCTCGTGAGTCCTAGAACTACCCAACATAATATAGTAGTAGCTATGCACGGACTCTCGTCACTTCGTGCGTGGGTAGCCCCCGCAAATAAGGACATGCAATTATANTTTATGCTCAAAGTTTGGAAATCCTCCTACTACTAAGTCAAATTCTCCATTCTTGAAGAAATCCTAAAATCCAACCCCGAGCCCGCATGCTCGGATTCCAAAAATTTTCGAAGGAAACACTCACCCATATCCTAAGGATCATTAATACATGATTTTTACTTGATATCATAGCTAAGTGACGGGTAATTTTCTAAATTCTCGAAGGCCCTAGGTTACTACCCAAATTCCTAAATTTTCCACTACTTAAGTAGTTAAATCCTACTAAGAATGCATGCATTAACCACTTTAAGATAGAATTTACTTACCTTTCAGTGGTTGGGTCATTGAACCCTTTTCCCAAGCTCTCAAGGTGTTCTAATGGAGGAAGAAATGAAGAAATCCTGAAGAATTCCGTATTTAAGAAACACACTGTCTGACAGTGTTTCCGCACCTGCGTCTCGAGGACCGCACCTGCGAGCAAAGTCTCACACCTACAGAAATGGACGAGGAAGCCTGGGCCCGCACCTGCGGGGAGGGGGGGGGGGAGACCGCACCTGCGGAACTTTTTCCGCACCTGCGAGAAATGGACTGCCCGCTGGGGGTCGCACCTGCGAGGATGGGACCGCAAAAGCAGTCCTGCACCTGCGACTGGGAAACCGCACCTGCGGATCACACCAGAATAGGTGCACCAGCAACTATTTTAGCTGGTTTTTGGCCTCGTGTGGTGTCCGGAAGGCACCTGGGCCCACCCGAGCCCCGTCCAAATATACCAACAAGTCCCAAATTACAATACGGACTCGCTCGATCCTTCCAAACACCTAAAACAAAGCTAAAACTCAAAATCACACCTCAAAATCCCTAGAACCAAACTTAGGAACTTTAAGTTTTCTTGACTTCGCTAACAACGCGCCAAACCGACCTATACTACTCGGAATGACACCAAATTTTGCAGGCAATTCATAAATGACATAATAGAACTATTCCTGGTCTCGAGATTCCATTCGGACCTCGATAACACAAAAACACATCCCAAACCACAATAGGAACTGAAGGGACTTCTAATTTCAATATTGGGCGCCGAAACGCTCCCGGATCGTCAGAAACCCATTCCGAACATACGCCCAGGTCCAGAATCATCATACGAAGCTAGAAAAATCATTGAAACTCGATTCCAAGGTTGTTTACCCAAAATGTCTACCGAAGTCAAACTTGGCCGTAAAGGCCAACCTGAAGGAACCAAGTGTTCCAATATTGCTCTAAACACTTCTGAATCCCGGACCACCCGCCCCCCAAGTCATAAATCACAATAAGCCACTATGGGAAGTTTCATTTAGGGAAACGGGTTCCGATAACACAAAACGACCAGTCGGGTCGTTACACCAACACTATCCTCAATGACACCACAACACTATAGGTGTTGTATTCTCTTCTTGAATCAACTTTTGGTGTTCATGTTGGTGTGTAAACACTTGTAGTTCACCTTGCAACTCAAATATATATGAAGGAGGGACTGATTATTACCTTAATCAACTATAAAAACACAAAACCCGAGGTTACTTCACTTTTAAGAATCCTCCAAAATAGCCACAAGATGAAGAACTACGATCTAGCAAGTACCACGGGATATCTAGCGTTGGATTCATATTTTATCTTTGATTTTTACTATAGAATCACGGAGGCTGATTTGAGCGTGTTTTGGGATATTTTAGCGTCTTATTGGGTCGAAAAATAAACTCAAATGAGCCTTTCCCCGATCTTTAAAGGTTGGAGAATCATCAACTGCCTAGTGAGCCCCGTTGGGATATGCTTGTGCAGTCTCACGAAAATAAAAATATATCTCTACTCCGATGTTGTATTGATGAAAGGTTTAATGCGTTAAAAACTAGACTCATAGATATTTAATTTAGTAGGTTGATCATCCCGTAATTCTAAGTATATTGGGAGAAAAGCTCAGATACATTTGACCAAATGTTCAGCATATTATGAATGTAACTAGTGATGACCTTTGCCAACTTTTGTTCCATAACTCGCTTTACTTCAAAACATAACACACGACTGTCATACGACTAAAATAAATCATAACATAACCTCCTTATCATGTTAATCACCCTAGTCTCACCCCAAAAGTACATGTTATAACATTCCCAACTTGTCGACTTTCGACAAAACTTATTTTCTTCAATTCATTTAGCTTCTAAGCCTTCCAACCCTCCTGGTACTTGTTATTCATGATCTTAAATATTTGTAGCCTCAAAGGTAATATGATTAAGTTACTTTATATACTTTCAAATATGATCTCATTTATGAGCTTACATCAATTGACTCGCAACATACTCTTACATACGAAAACATGGGGTGTAACATCATTCCCCCCTTTAGAACATTCGTCCTCAAATGTTGACTGATGCGCTTATCAGTCTCATAACCCACATATCTTACGAATACTTTAATATTGTCCTTACCATCTAGGCAGCTGTTATATGAATAAACCCAAAGGCTAGGGCATTCCTCCTTTTAGGCCTCTTTCTCACACCATGACTTGTGGTTAGAATTTTCCAATCTCGTAACTGTTGCTACCTTCTGTCATGCAGCCTGTACGCCTTTGTCCTTGTATGTGCACCTATGCGACTCTTCTCTCCTTTTTCCTCCAGCTTTTAGCCAATCTTTAGGCCTCACTTTGCTAACATATACAGAACTATGATGAGATGTCCCTCTGGGCATCTATAGGTGTACTGAAGTTCTTTACTCGATATTTTGTCGAACTTATGACTATTTCTATATCTTGTTTCATAGCCTTGGGTATCTATGCTTATGGCTTTACTACATCTATGTAGGTCATACTATACCGTAACACTTACTTCAGTTTTATTATTTCCAAGGTCTGTTACCCAAATCCAGGTTACTCACTTGCTGCTTATCCTATATATATAAATCTAAGTCCTTTAATGCTTCCTCATTACTGTTCATCATAATAATGACAACCTAATCTTATCTCATACTTTGGAATTTTTATCCATATATTGTTGATTCACCTTAATGTTGATCTGTAATCTACCACTGATAACTTGAAATATCTTACATAATACATTGTCACTAGGTCTCACGTCTCATCGAGGAACATGATCCACCTAGGTCAATACTATAGTTCAATAACCATATTTCATAGCATCCCAAGGTGATTCACCTTATGGGGGTATTCTAGTCTTGTGCAATTCATGAAATCCCTTTTCTTTGAATCATTACCCAATCAAAGGCCTAAACGCCATCCTCTTATCTATCACAATTTCACCCTTGTTCTACTACTAGGGAAGCATTCTGTCTCTTCTATATGATCCTAGTCTTAAACTCCTCCGAGTTAATTCAGGCTATACACAACTTTCTACAACTTACAGAAACCATCAACTCTCTTGTTTTGATGGGTTTAATCCTGAGGCCTTACCTATTCTTGTCACCTTCTCACTTAGAGTTTCTTATCCTTACTCATTTCTACCTTAAACCTTGTCACCCTACCTTACATTAGCTTACGACCTACACGTATCTATTTATACTACTCGTAACTTTCCTTTAACTTGACCATAGATTTCCTTTCATACCTTCCCAGTTGTCTTTAAACATAAGCAATTACTTTTCCTAGTCGTTCTGCCACTTGCTGCATGAATACTTGGCTTATCTTAATGCCCACGAATACTAGAATTTCCTGTAACTCATATGATTTCAATTACCCTTTTGATTTTTATTTCCCGTTTATTAGCTACGATAGGTGACACTTTCTAATGTAGTGCATACAATGTCGTGGTGAGACTATTGTTACAAGATCATTTCTTCTTCAGGTTACTATGCATAAGTTGAAGCCTTATTTCTAATTTCCTCAGCTAGTCTTTTGTCTTAGTACTTAGGGGAGACCCTATGACTCCTGTAAAGTTTCAAGGTTATTACATCGTATACCCAAAGGAATTTTTGATGTTCTTACGCGCCTATAATTATACTTGGTTACTTACCTCCGCGCTCTTGTGCTTGTAAGGTTGCTTCTGAACTGAAATTTTGACTGTCTCCCTAGTGGAACTCTCTTTTATTTCCGTAACACTTATACGGTACCTCTAACTACCCCAACTCCTATCCAAATATTTCTCAAGGATCATGATGTCATAATATCTGCAAGACTGAATTCGCTATGCTGGGGTTCACTACGTTTATCTTGCACGATCTGCTGGTCTATTTGTATCTACTTGTCTAGCCATAACTAGGCTCTTCCTGAATCAACTACTAACTACTTATTGGTCCATTCTCATATCTATATTCCGCGTAATCTCTCTTGGGTTATTTACTTTGTCTTAACTTACCTCTCACACTGGCTCCTTATGTATCAAGTGTTTATTTGCACTTGTTTATCAATAACATCCTGGGCGGGAACCCTTAGTGCCTCTCCTGGGCGTCGTGCTTGCATAATATTCTACAGTCGTAACATATATGTAGGACATGAATAAATGCAATATCATCCCTTTCGCCTTTTTAACCTATTCTTCCTTTACCATTCCACAGTTTCCTGAACCGCTTAACTCCGACTTAATACCATATCACACCATCTTCCCCCCTTTAAGGAGGTACATTTAATACTATGAATATTTACGTACAAATGTTTTACCTCTTCATCTTTGGCGTCCTTTCACATCTTCAATGACCCTTACTTGCCTTGTGGTAACACTTCTATACCAGGGATAATAGAATTTCTTACGCACAAGGGTGACACCTAGTGTAACAAGCACGCTTAGTCCCTTAAGCTTAACTCTGCTCACAATTCTTACTTTAGGGACGCGTCTTCCTGAATGAACTTTAAAGGTTATTCTTCCATTGTCCATTCTATAATTTTTAAGGCCTCGTACAATTTCGCTAAGGATTTGAGGTTTTATGTAGCCAAAGTTTGCATATGTGTTTGGAAGGTGGTAGGTAATTTTGGTACGGGCTTTTTGGATTGTGCAATACATTAAGGAGTTGGTGAAAATTTTAGCAGAAGAAGACAATTCTGCGATTAGTTTCATGACCGCATATCCATTTCGCAGGCCCCATACCCATCGCGAAGTTGAACAGGAGAAGTTAAATTTTGAGGGTTGTGGTCCATTATGCAACCACATTTCCATTTTGCGGACCGCACTTCCGTCACAGATTTAGCATGAGAAATTCCGGAGGGTGATTCTGTTGTCCATTTCACGGTCGCATAACTGGTCTACGGATCGCAGACCTGCTGCAAACCTAACCCAACTAGCCCAGGTTTGGAGGATGATTTTACGGTCCCTTATGCGGACCACATACATGTTCTATGGTGCATTCTGCGACTGTAGAGTTGAATTCGAAGGGTCCATTTTGTGCATGTTAACCTGACCTAATTTTGTTTAAAAGCCATTGGGGCTCGTTTTGAAGGTAAAAACCTGTTGTTTTATAAAGGAGAGAGAGGAAGAATCTCCAACCACTTTGCTCATCAATTCTTGCCCAATTTTGAAGATTCAAGGAAACCACTCACTAGACCACCAACTATCCGGGTAAGACTTTGTCCCAAGTCTTCATGCAATTGTTATGCGTTTAAGTAGGTTGTGGAGTAGGAAAATGGGCCATGCATGTGGTGGTATGTGGGGTTGTTGAACTATTACGAGTAGATTCTTGTTAAGATTGGTTGGGGGAGGAAGGGAGCACTATTGTAGAGCTTTATAGTCAATTTTGCATAGTAGGTGTTTGATGAAATTCCCAAGAGCCTTAAATCATGAGAATCCTTCTAATTATTATTTAATTTTCTCTATCTTCCTATAGATTGAAATTGCTAGAAGTATTGGGATGTTGTAGTACTCTAAGGTGAAGCTTAATTGAGGTATGTTGGTTAAACGCCCTTTCTAGAAACGAAATCTATGAGTTCCTCGTAAGTTCCAAATGTGGTTTGTTCAAACTCCTATTCCTAATTTTTCAAATTAATTTCTATGATTGATTTTCCCCAATTCTTATGTACTCGAGTCACGTTCAAATAGAACCTATCCTATTATGCTCCCCCTTAGTGGAAAAATGTTCAAATATGGTCGTTGTAACTAATGCATATGATTTGAATCAATGTTTCAATTGTAAATCAACATGCTCTACTTTGTAAGTATTTCCAAAGTGTTTTGTTTTCTTACAGGTTCATGAGCTGAAAATATAGATATCAGGATTCCCTTTTCGGAAAAAGTATTCCAAGAATAACTGGTGTATTAATCACTTGAGATTCTAACTTTTCTTTCAGTTTCCATTCATTTTGCTCAACTCTTTGAAAGTAATCCAATGTTTTAAGTCACTCATTACTAACGAAATTAAAGTTATGATTTTTGAAATGTCTATATATTGGTGTGTATGATAATGATCATTGGATGTTAAGAAATGAAAGTGTGATTAAAATATGGCTATCGTGCCATGAATGAAAAACTCTATTTATGGCCAAGAGAACCAATAAAATAATGACGTTGTAAGTAGTCAAAAGTGATAATGAATTTATATATGGTATGAAAGGTTATGAGATGAATACACTTATATTTCTATTTTCTTTGTATACAAAAATATTTTTGGGAGTATCATAAGCGAGCCGAGGAAGGGTGGGTTGTAACGGCCCACACCCGAAACAACACATGTCGGTGTAGGAGTTGATTGAAGTTATTCCCCTTAATTGGATTGAGATTGATGTGTTGAGATTAGTCCCCTTAATTGGGATGAGATTGTTGCTAGCCTTGGATTTGATATGGACTCACCCGACATATGTAGGGAGACGACCTAGCCGATCGGGTGGTGATTGGACGCCATGTTGCACCCATAGTGGTTCCTCCTTATTATTATATTTTATTCGCATCATCATGTCGATCCACATTCATTCATGGAGAGATATCTCAGCCGATCGAGCTGTTATCGGACTCCATGACTCGTGCATGGTGTGATGATCGAAGGCTAATGATCTCCCAACCAAAAATGTAAATTTTTATTTGAAAATTGTTATGTTTTAACTTGGCATTTGGATATCATTGGTTTTTCTTTGTTGCTTCATGATTCCTCCCTTATTATATTGGCATTATATTTCATGAGAGCGTATTTATCTTTACATACTAGTACTATTCCATATGTACTAACCTCCCTTTTGCTGGGGGCACTGCATATTTAATGGATGCAGATGGTTCCTTAGCAAGCGACTTTGATCCTCGTTAGTAGTTACCCTCTACTCAGATGATTTGGAGAGCCCTATTCTATTCTAGGCCTTATGTCACTTGGTATTGTACTTTGTGTTTGAGGTAAACCAGGGCCTTCTCACCAACACTTTCATACTACTCTTGAGACAGACTTCGAGGCTCCATGGACATGCTGTTGGCGGTGTTCGATTTTGGGTAATAAACTAGAAATGTCTGTATTTGTCAAACATATTTCCCCTCATAACTATGAACTTGTAATATTTTGGAAATTGTAAATGAATCTTCTATAAGTAATGGAAAAAGGATGTGGTACACTTTACACTTCTCATGTATATTTCTTGTCATTGATTCTTAAAATTGTTTTTGGGTAAGGTTGGGTAGAAGTCATCAAGTAGCTTGCTTGCTGGGATGTCTCGGTTGAGCGTCGGTCGCGCTCTCCAAGGTCGGGGTGTGACTTTATTGCCGGGACGCGATATCTAAAATGCTCACGATGTTAAATATTATTGAATCCTCCGATCCCTATTTCATGTTCGGTTTATCTTGTTTACTAGTCCATACTAATTTCTATTACACCATGATCTAACCTAGCCTTCTGGTAATCACGTTGGAGTCACCAAATCATTTCTCAAAATGAGGATGTAACTTTATGGCTTATACTCTTTTATAGTCTCATGGCCTGTCCCCTCTTGCCTTTTCTATATGTCATCCTGTCATAGTTTGATCTACCGTTATCACCCATTTGTCGCCTCTTACTCATAATGCTTTATTTCTTCTTGTCTCCTGCTAATATTTCTGTCTATCACTTTATTCTAAAAACTTCAACAAAACATTCTTTCACTTGTAGATCCCTTTGCTCCATCTCATTGTCTCTTCAAGTTGCCTATCATTCTCTTTTTATTAGGGTCGAGAATCATACTAAGGTAAATATTTGTCCCTTCTAGGATTCCACTGCCTATCTTCTGAAATTTATGATTATTCTAGTATTTATATCTAACTGTACTATTCTAGAGTGCATAACCTAGGTGTCTCACAAGGAGAACTATTACCACGTTTGCAATATCCTTCGGATATGTCAGCTAACGCTAACAATCCAACCACCATTTTAGGTTACTGTAACCCCAACTGGATCCTGATATCCCATCTTTCTCTTAAACTATATATGTTAGCTCTCATAGGGCATAACTGAGATGGATGTGGCCAACTGTTGAAGGTAACTCAGAATGCTTATATATCTATGCCTGAATTGTAAATACTGATAATCTTCACTAACTAGGTAGCTCGTATCCTTCTTCACCTTGTTTGTGTTACCTGTTGAAACTTATACTTTTACCTTATATAGTGCCATGGCCTGCTATTCGTGGGGTATGTTATATATTCCTGTCTTAGGGTCTTATGCAGGAAACTTGCACATCTGGGATCTAGTTGGGCTTCAAACTGGGCCACGTCGTCAAGAACTCTCCCTCTACTATTGCCCTTACCTGCTGCTATATTATCCCTCTATCTAGTTGTAATCTTTCTAATTACAAGTATCTCTGTATCATAAGCAAAGATAAGTCATGGCTCGAACTCTTACGACTCAACTCTATCGCACGATTTGGATTTGAAAGGAGGGTAACAGATTCCTAAATGCATTATAGCTTCCTGTTTATATAATGCAGTGCACAACACATCAATAAATAAGTATCTAGACACGGCTTGTAGACTCCTTAGGATAGAACTGCTCTGATACCAGTTTTGTCATGCCTAATACTTTAGGAGGCGTGTCCGGCACCCGATGCCATACTCATCCCGAGCGTACCACTCTGGAGGGGTAACCCTCAACACACATTGATGAGGCCTACCTCCAAACTGACAATACCAATCAAGGCCGATGAGGCCATATTCTGAATCATCTAAAAATAACGTCTCTCTCATCTGAGGGGTAAACATACCCAAAGGCTCATATACATAATTGTGCAGGCCGACGAGGCCGCCATGAATGTCTCCAACTAACAATACCAAAATGAACACGTACACAGGGCTAGCAAGGCCCAATAGTGATATATAAAATATAGAGGACTCGTCTACAAGCCTGTAGAGATAACTGAATTGTACTAGGAAGGTCTATCTAGCTGTCTATCAGGACCTACAAGCATGAAATCCAGCATCCCGACAAAAGGGAAGTCAATACAAAATAATGTACCGAGTATGTAAGACAATAGAATGACTGAAAGCTGAAATGAATTTGATAGTATAATAACTAAAAGTAACTGAGAGTCAAAGATGATCTGAAAATATGCTTACCTGTTGATACTGTCTCAACTCTCTCAATATAGTAAGTAAAATAGATGTCCGACACTATAAGGCTCGATACGTATAATTGATATGCCGTAGCACACTCGCTCATAGGTGCTCGACCATATTAGGCTCGGTATCTTGGCCATTATGGGCTCTCTCATAGGCGCTTGGCCACAATAGGCTCCATATATAACTTACCATTTGATCAGAGATTGCCTAATAGGGGCCTGCCCACCTATTATAGCTCGGTGGTAGCGAAAATAATATAATACTGTGTATATGTGTGTATATATATATATATATATATATATATGTGTGTGTGTGTGTGTGTGTGTGTGTGTATAGACCCTCTGCTATCTTGACTGAAAAAGACAATACTTAACTGAATATTAAGTCCCCATAAGGGAGAATACTATAACTTATGAGACTAGGATAATTTACATAAATTCATGAATACAAAGTTCTTTTTATGTCACGTATCAAACACATGTAGTTACGAGAATCATGCCAAAATGAAGGAAAGGTTTAGCCTTAATATACCTTATCACAATCTGTCCAATAACCATGTTGAAATCATCTCATCGCACTTTAATCTACAACAACTATAATAATACTATCGTTAAGCTATGAAAGATGCAACTATCGTACAGCGAACGACAAGCTTATTTTATATTAAAATGGGCAGCATCTCCCTTGTTTTCCTTTCTTTCGTTGCTTTCCCCAAGTCCATAATTACAACCAAAACACATAAAAATTTCAAATATATACTTTCAACACCACAACACACCCAACAACAAAATAAAACAATAACACAAATCAATCTACACAACAACAAGTGCGCAAACACCAACGAAACTACTATTTAACACAACGAGCGACAAGCTCGGATTGAATCCCTTTTGAACCCTTTAACCCCAAAGTCATTCATTCATTAAATTGAAAACATGTCCACCATTATATTAAGTACGATTGGAGGAATTCTAACCTCCTATTCATCTCCTAATTACCCTTAAACGGCCGTACAATCGAACAACAACAACATGAATAACTTTTAGGTATTGTGTGGTTGATTCTTCTCCTAATTATAACATCATCAAGATAATCAACATATTGACAAGCAAAAAAACAATAAATACATTATAACTAATCTATTCCCCACAATTTTCAACTATATGAGGTCATATATACAACTCCAAAATAGTCCAATAAGAGACAACAACTTTTTATACCACTTCAAGTGCTATCTTGTTGTTCTTCATCCAAATAACTTAACCAACGGATATATAAGCTTAAGTGCAATAAATAGGGTGTTATACTTACCTTAAAGATCAGAAAAAACTGTAACCAAAGCTCCACTTAGCTTACAAGATCCCTTAGTGACCCCACAACACCATAGAGACTCTCTTCTTCACTTAGGCTAACTTTTGAGGTTAGGTTTAGGTAAAACCACCTTGGATTTGACTTGGAACCTTGGATAACTTTTAGAGAGGTGTTGATAGAGGTTGGTAACTTTAATTGGTCGAAAATGACAAAAAATAAGCGTTCCAACCACTTTAAAATGTTCAAGGGTCGTCCACCGCCAAAGTGGGACCCATCATGAGCTGCTTGCACATCTCGCAAAAATGCAAATATCTATCTACTACAATGTTGTATCAACGAATGATTTAATGCGTTAGAAATTAGACTCATATATCTTAAAATTGGTTGGTGAATTATCCCGTAATTCCAAGCATATTTGGAGAAAAACTGAGCTATATTTAACCTAATGTTCAACACATTATGAATGTAACTTGTGATGACCTTTGCCAACTTTTGTTGCACAACTCGCTTGACTTCAAAACATAACACACGACTATCATACGACTAGAATAACTCATAACATAACCTCCTTATCATGTTAAGCACCCAAATATCACCCTAAAAGTACATGTTATAACATTCCCAACTTGTCGACTTTCGGCGAAACTTATTTTCTTCAATTCGTTTAGTTTCTAAGACTTTCAACCCTCTTGGTACTTTTTTTCATGAAATTAAATATTTCTAACCTCCAAGGTAACATTATTAACTTAATTTATGTACTTTCAAAGATGATCCCATTTCTGAGCTTACATCAATTGACTTGCGACGTGCTCTTGTGTACGAAAACATGGGGTGTAACATCATTAACCCCTTTGGAACATTCGTCCTCGAATGTTGACTAATGCTATTATCGTCTCTTAACCTATATATCTTTTAAATACTTTAATATTGTCCTTGCCATCTAGGAAACTATTCCATGAATAAATCCAAAGGCCAGGGCATTCCCCCCTTTAGGCCTCTTTTTCGCACAACGACTTGTTGTCAGAATTCTTCCAATATCATAATTGTTTCTACCTTCTATCATGCAGCCTGTACGACTATGTCCTTGTATGTCCACCTATGCGACTCTTCTCTCCCTTTTCCTCAAGCTTTTAGCCAATCTCTAGGCCTCACTTTGTGAACATATACAAAACTATGACAAGTTATCCCTCTGTGCGCCGATAAGTGTACTGAAGTTCTTTGCTTGGTACTTTGTCGAACTTAAAACTATTGTTATATCTTGTTTCATAGCCTCGATTATCTATGCTTATGGCTTTACTATATCTAGTTAGGTAATACTATACCATCTCTCTTACTTAGGTTTATTATTATTGAGGTCTGCTACCCAACTCCGGGTTACTCTCTGCTTGTCCTATATGTATAAATCGAAGTCCTTTAATGATTCCTTATTACTGTTCATCTGAAGAATGACTTCCTAATCTCCTCTCATACTTTGTAACTTTTATCCATCTATTTTTGATTCACCTTAATGATGATCTATAAGCTATCACTGATAACATGAAACATCTCAAGTAAAACATTTTCATTCGGGCTCACGTCTCATTGGGGAACATATGAAGTGATTTGCCTGATCCACCTAGGGACAATACTATATTTCAATAAAAGTATTTCATAGCGTCCCAATGCGATTCATCTTATGGGGGGGGGGTATTCTAATACCTTGCAATTCATGAAATCCTTTTTTTAATCATTACTTAATCAAAGGCCTCAATGTCATCCCTTATCTATCACAGTTGCACCCTTATTCTTCTACAAGGGCAGCCATTCCATCTATTCTAAATGCTCCTAGTCATAGACTCCTCTGAGTTCATTTAGGATATACTGAGATTTTTTTGTAACTCATGGAAATGATAAGCTCTCTTGTTTTGATGATCTTAATTCCGAGGCCTTACCTATTCTAGTCACCTTTTCACCCACTTTTTTCTTATCTTTACTCCTATCGACCTAAAACCTTGTAATCTTCCTTTAACTTGCTGGAACCATAGATTTCCTTATGTTATCCTGGAACCTCAAGCAAGATATCACGTCGTCTATAACTCTTATTTACTCTCTTAACTAGACCTCTCGATACCTGGAAACAATAGGCTGAAAGATATGCTACTGACGACACCACTATCATTTCTGGATACTGAATCATGGCACTTCTGGCCCTCTATCTGAAGTCTGGACTATTGACAACCTTCTGCACTTAAGTATCTCGTACCTTCTTTCCTTTACCTTTCTTACCTTTAAATCTTGCATTGTATCTTCTGTCGCTTTCATAACCTCCCTTCCACATAAGTGGAATTGACGTCCATACCTTAAAGCTCTACTATAATACATGCACCTCACAATCTGGCGGGGGAGCTTCATACTGACTTCTTATGAGGCTAGTACTCTTCTAGCTGGCTTTATCGTAGAGCTGTTATAGAATATGGTCATTGTACTATCTCTCTTGTACCTCTTCTATTAATGGTGATTCTGTAATATTCTTGTTGCACCCTTTGCGTCCTAAGGTGGAGTAAAATGAATATGAGGACTATTAAGCATGATTTAAATAATTTTAAAGTCATAATCTGATTATATATGATGTTTGGATATAAAATATAAACTTCGAGAAAAATCGGATTTAAGTTGCGGAAAAATCGACTAAGGATTTGCCTTGTAATGAAGATTTTTGAGAAATACATTTCATGTGTTACATGAGGTCTTTATTGACATATTATATACCAAATTGAAGGTCTTGAAATTTATTTTCTAACTCTCTTAACCTTTCATACATACAACATCCGGATAAAAAGATATAAGCATCAGAAGAAGGGCCAATGCTAGGGTGCCAAGCTTGCACCTCTTTGACTTTTCAAAAGTGGATATATATATTCCTTATGTCGTGTCTTTCTTCATTTTCACACATAACACAACCAAAATAAGACCATAAACTTACCCTTAAGCTCTCTATGAGGGTTTCAAAGAAGATTAACATCCCGAGAACGAAATCAATAAGCGATAACATTAGAATGATCCCTACGACGTAAGTATCACTATATCACCTCTGTTTTTCTTTATAGTTTGAGTTTTGGTAGATAATTCATATTTAATAAAATTCCTACTTGCTGTATTTAAGCTTTTATATATCAAGGAAGGTTGATAAATTCGTTTCCTAATAGTTAGAACTCACGGGATAGTGATCGGAAGCCGTGAGTTCGATTTATTCCACTTTAGTGGATTGTTTTGCAATCCACTCGTGTTGGACTCTTATGCTGATGATTTTATGGAGTTTGGAAGGATACATGGCATGGAGAAACGCCACATGTGGTGGGGTAGTGGTCTGGTCGCTCGTCGTTGCAGTTTCAAGCTACTTGATAACTTGTTGATTGAGTGTGTTATGGTACATTTGGTGTTTTTGTTGTATTAAAGGTCCCGAATTATAGTTAGGTTATTTTGAAGTTTCTAATTGTATTGTGGTGTTTTCTCTCATATCGTTAGCTTGAGGGAGCAGTATAATCAGGGGAAATGCTTCCCATTTTTTTGTTACAGATTAAGTTACTTTCGTTATATAAATGAGAGAGTCATTGGTAACTTGACAATAGCTTCACTATCATTGTTGTAGATTAAGGTGCAGTGAGATGAGTTTAGATTGTTATTGGACAGATTTCTATAGGGTATATTAAGTCTATCCCTTATTTCCTTTTGGCATGATGATACAACAAAATGAGCAAGCACGTAACTTTCACAAATGATTCTATACTTATAAGTACTAGGGTTGCCTATGTTCTTGATTCCTCATATGTCCTACTATCATATCGTCTGTTCATGGGTCTCATGACGTTCTGAGAGATCTTATTGACTTACTTCATTATGCATTGCATTCATTTATACATGTATATTGACCCATGACCAGATGACGTTATATACGCGTATAGTATATGTATATGTGGTATGGAGAAATGTTATGGCGTTATATACGCACCACCACCTGATCAGCCGGTATACGTTGATGATTTTGCCTATTGAGGTTGATATGATATGATGGGATGCCCTTAGAGGCTTGGTGATGTTGTGTATGCTATGGTATGACATTTATACGCATATGCATGACATTATAAATGTTTCATGATTCACAGAGCTGTTCAAACTTACAGATTGTGTACTTTACTCCATGTTTCTTTCATGTATTTTATATACTGATTTTTATGCCTTACATACTCAGTATATTATTCGTAGTGACGTCCCTATTTCCTAGGGGCCTGGGTTTCATGCCCGCAGGTGCAGGTAGACATGATGACGGTCCCCCTTTTTAGGATCCTTGCTTTGCGAGAGTTAGTGTACTCCATTTTATCCGGAGCTTCTATTGGGTTTTGATACGATATTTTTGTATGCATATATGGGTATAACAAGGACTACTCCCGTCCATTATACAGTTGTACACTCTATTAGAGGTCCGTAGCTGGTCATGTATAGTTGGATAGTATGTGGCCTTGTCGGCTCGCCCTACTGTATTGCGTATATATATGTACATAAGTCTTTTAGGCATGTTTTTTCGCGTATGTTATTCACATGAATCAGTAGTTTATTTCCAGACTTTATGCATGACCTACACTTATTTCATGTTTATATCTTAGACATATGCTTAGGGTTGTTCGGCAGTAGAACTCAGGCACTCGTCATGGCCCATCGATTTGGGTCGTGAAAATTCTGAGTCACGATATTCTATAATCATTTGAGTCTAATAATCAGACTCCTGATTTACTTAGCTATTGTAACTCTTGAGCTTCCTCTTCCCTCTCAGCCTTTATGTAGGCTTAAGCTATCTTCCAATTGTGGATCAAGGTATTAGCTATTACATTAGCCTTTTGTGGACTCTATGGAACATTCGTGTTATAATCTTCTAACAATTCAAATCTTTGTCTATGGCATGGACTCAATTCTTTCTTTTAACTTATACCGGAGTCTTCTGCAGCTGTAAGAATGTCAACATATATGTTGCATGGATAATACTCTTAAATCTTAAGTGAGGCTATAACGTAACAAACTCTAGGTCATAGATCGATTAATGCATTTTGTGCCTCCTCAACTATCTTTAAACGTAAGCAATTACTTTTCTTGGTCGTTCTGCAACTTGTTGCAAGAATATTTGGCTTATCTTAGTCCCCACACATACTAGAATTTTGAGTAACTCATATGATCTCGAATATTACTTTTGATTTTAGTTTCCAATACTTAGTCACGATAGGTTCCACTTTATTAAGGAGTGCATACGATGTTGTAGTGAGATTGTTGTTACAAGATCATTTCTTCTTTAAGTCACTATGTTTAGGTTGAAACCTTCTTCCTTATTTCCTTGGCTAGTCTATCATTGTAGTACTTAGTGGAGAACCTCTAACTCCTGTAAAGCTGCGAACTTATTACATTGTATACCCGAAGGAATTTTTGATGTTCTTATTCGCCTATAATTATCCTTAGTTACTTACCTCCATGCCCTTGTTGTCGTAGGTTTGATTCTTAACATAAATTTTGACTGCCTCCCCAATGGCACTCTTTTTTATTTCCTTAACACTTATATGGTACCTTTAAGTACCATCTGAATATTATCAAGGATCGCGATGTCATCATACATGCGAAACTACATTCCTTATGCTGGGTTTCACTACGTTTATCTTGCACAATCTAATGGTTTATCTGTAACTTTTTGTGTAGACATAACTAGACTCTTCCTGAATCAATTTCTAACTACTTGTTGGTCCATTCTCATATCTATATTCTGCATAATCCCTCTTGGGTTATTTTCTTTGTATTTACTTACCTCTCGCATTGGCTCCTTATGTATCAAGTGTTCAGTCACACTTATTTATCAATAACATCATGGGCGGGAACCCTTAGTGTCTCTCCCCGGCACCATGCTTGCATAATGTTCTGGAGTCGTAACATATCTATAGGATCTGAATAAGTGCAATCTCATTCATTTCGCCTTTTTACCGCATTCTTCCTTTACTATTCCATAATTACCTGAACCAAAAAAATCTGACTTAATACCATATCTCACCATCTCCCCCTTTTAAGGGAGTACTAACATTCAATGCTATGAAGATTTACCTATAGATGCTTTACCTCTTCATCTTCGGCGTCTTTTCATATCTTCAATGACCCTTACTCGCCTTGCGGTAACCCTTATGTACTAGGGATAACTAAATTTCTTATGCACGAGGGTGACACCTCTGCTCACGGTGCTTGCTTTTAGTGAAGCGTCTTCTTGAATGACCTTTAAAGGTTATTCTTTTATTTTCAATTCTATTATTGACGGAACACGTTCTCTGAAATTCTCATGGTGATGACTATTATCAAATCCTCTGATTTTATCTTGTTTACTAGCCCATGGTGATTTTGTTACTCTAGGGTTCTAACTTAGACTTCTGGTAATCACGTTGGAATACCAACTCATTTATCGAAGTGAGAATATAACTTTATGGCTTATGCTCTTTTATAGTCTTAAGGAATGTCTCCTTTTGTATTTTCCTTCACTTGACTATAGACTTTCTCATCTTGTTATGTTTTGATTTACCGTTATCACCCACTTTTCACATTGTACTCATAACACCTCATTTAATCTTTTCTTATTCTCATACTAATATTTTTGTCTATTGCCTTATTTTGAAAACTTCAACAAAACAATCTTTCGCTTTAGCTCCCCTTGTTCCATCTCACTGGATCTTCGGGTCGCCTGATATTATCTCTTTACTAGGGACGTGAGTCATAATAAGGTAAATATTTATCCCTTCTAGGATTCCAGTGTCAATCTGAACATTCTAGTATTCATATCTGACTTACTATTCTAGATTGCACCACTTGGGTGTCTCACAAGGGTAACTATTATCATGTTTACAATATCCTTCGGAAATGTCAGCTGGTGCTAACAATCCATCCACCATTTTGGGTTACTCTAACCCTAAGTGGATCCTAATATCTCATCCTTCTCTTAAACTATATATGTTAGCTCTCATAGGGCATAACTAAGATGGATGTGATCAATTGTACATAACTCTGTTATTGTTGAAAGTAAACTCATAATACTTGTATTTGTCTACCTGAATTATAAATATTGATTATCTTCACTAACTGGGTACCTCGTCACCCTACTTCTATTGCATTTTGAAACTTATACTTTTACCTTATGATACTCCCATGGACTATTATTCACGCGGTGTGTTTGATATTTCCATCTTAGGGTCTTAAGCAGGAAATTTGCACATCTTGCATGCACAAACTGATAGGTCCTCAAACAAGGTCACGTCGTCAATAACTCTCTCTATTAGTGCCCTTACCTGTTGCTGTATTAGCCCTCTGGCTAGCTGTAATCTTTCTAATTGCAAATAACTATGTATCATTAGCAAACATAAGTTCTAGCCCAAACTCTTATGACTCAGCTCTATAGCATGATTTGGATTTGAAAGAAGGGTAATAGACTCTTAAATGCCATGTAGCTTCTTGTTAATATAATGAGGTGCACAACACATCTATAAACAAGGTTCTACTAGACACGGCTTGTAGACTCCCTAATATAGAACTGCTCTACCAAGTTTATCACGCCCAAACCTGGGGAGGCGACACGGTGCCATACTCGGCCCGAGCGTACGACTATGTAATTATGAACTCTAGAGGGGTAACCCTCAACTTAGGCCAACAAGGCCTACCTCCAAACTTACCAATCAAGGGTGGTGAGGCCATGTACTGAATCATCTACAAATAACGTCTCTATCATTTGAGGGGTAAACATACCCAAAGGCTCATATACCTAACTGTGCAGGCCGACGAGGCTACCATGAATGTCTCCAATCAACAATACCAAAATAAACATATACACAGGGCTGGCAAAGCCACAATACGGATATACAAAATACACAGGACTCGTCTATAATCCTCTAAAGATAACTGAACTGTATCATGGTCGGGACTGTGCCTCGACCTACCTATCAAACTTGTATATAAAAATGGACTTCAAAGTCTACACCTGGTGACTCTGAGGAAGTGGATCTTACCAACCAAGTTGATGTTTAACTCTTTCTACTAGGAAGGTCTATCCAGCTGTCTATGAGGACATGCAGGCATGAATTACGACATCCCTAGCAAACGGGGCGTCAATACGAAATAATGTACCAAGTATGTAAGGCAATAGAATAACTGAAAGTTGAAACTGAACTGAAATGATAATATAATAAGTGAAAGTAACTGAGAGTCAAAGATGATCTGAAGATATGCTTACCTGTTGATACTGTCTCAACTCTCTCAATATAGTAAGTAAAATAGATGTCCGGCCCTATAAGGCTCGGTACGTGTAACTGCTTTGCCGTAGTATGCTCGCTCATAGGTGCTCGGCCATAATGGGCTCGTTATCTCAGACATTATTGGATCTCTCATAGGCTTTCTGCCATAGTAGGATCGGTATATAACTTACCATATGATCGGAGGTTACCCAATAGTGGCCTGCCCACCGGTTATAGCTCGATGGTGGTGAAAAATACTATAATACAGTATGTGTGTATATATATATATATATATATATATATATATATATATATAGTGACCCTATGCTCTCTCGACTAAAAGAAAACAATAATTAACTGAACATAAAGTCCCGATAAGGGAGAATACTATAACTTATGAGACTAGGATAATGTACATAAATTCAGGAGTACGAACTTCTTTTTATGTCTCGTTATCAAACACATGTAGTTACAGGAATCATGCCAAATTGAAGGAAAGGTTCTGCCTTAACATACCTTATCAAAACCTGTCTAATAACCATGTTGAAATTGTCTCATCACACTTTAATCTACAACAATGATAATAATGCTATCTTTAAGCTACGAAAGATGCAATTATCGTACAACGAATCACAAGCTTATTTTTTATTAAAACGAACAGCATCTCCCCATTTTTCCTTGCTTTCCCCAAGTCCATAAAAACAACAATAATACATACAACCTTCATGTATATACTTTAATAACCACAACACACCCAACATCCCAACAACACAAATCAATCTACACAACAACAAGTGCGCAAACGTCACCAACAAAACTACTTTTAACACGGCGAGCGACATGCTCGTATTTAATTCCTTTTGAACCCTTTAACCCCAAATCCATTCATTAATTAACTTGAAAACATATCCATCATGATATTCATTATGATTGGAGGACTTCTAACCTCCTTTTCATCTCCTAATTCACCCTCAAATAGCCCAACAATCCAACAACAAGAACATGAACAACTTCTTGGTATTGTGTGGTCACTTCTTCTCCTAATTACAACATAATCAACATACTCAATATATTTACAAGCACAACATCAATAAAAGCATTATAACCAAGCTATTAACCACGATTTGCAACCATATGAAGTTATATATACAACTCTAAAATAGTCCAATATGAGACAACAACTTCTTATACTACTTCAAGTGCTATCTTCTTGTTCTCCATTCAAATAACTTAACCAACATACAGATAAGATTAAGAACAAGAAATAGGGTGTTATAATTACCTTAAGTAATCAGAAAAAACTCTAACCGAATCCCCCCTTAGCTTACAAACACCCTTAATGATCTCACAACACCGTGGAGACCCTCTTCTTCACTTAGGCTAACTTTTGAGGTTAGGTTTAGATAAAACCACCTTGGATTCGACTTGGAACCTTGGAGAAATGTTAGAGAGGTGTTGAGAGAGTTTTGGAACTGTCCTTGGTATAAAATGAAAAATATTTAAGCCTTCCAACCACTTTAAAATGTTCAAGGGTCGTCCACCGTCTAAGTGGGTCCCATTGAGAGCTGCTTGTGCGGTCTCGCGAAATTGTGAATATCTCTCTACTACGATATCGTATCAACACACGGTTTAATGAGTTAGAAACTAGATTCGCAGATCTTCAATTTGGTAGGTTCATCATCCTGTAATTCCAATTATATTTGGAGAAAAGCTCATCTACATTTATCCTAACTTTCAGCACCTTATGAATATAACGTGGGATGACATTTGCCAACTTTTGTTCCACATCTCGCTTGACTTCAAAACATAACACATAAATATCATACGACTATAATAGCTCATAACATAACCTCCTTATCATGTTAAGAACCCTAGTCTCACCCGAAAAGTACATGTTATAACATTCCCAACTTGTCGACTTTTGGCGCAATTTATTTTCTTCAATTCATTTAGCTTCTAAACCTTCCAAAACTCTTGGTAATTTTTATTCATGATTTGTAACCTCCAAGGTTAAATGATTAATTTAGTTTATGTACTTTCAAAGATGATCTCATTTCTGAGCTTATATAAGTTGACTTGCGACGTACTCTTGCGTACAAAAATATGGAGTGTAACACTTGGGACCCCAACCGAACATACCAAAAATTCCTAAAGCACAATACGAACTCATTCGAAGCCTCAAATCGCATCAAACAACACAAACCATGAATCACACCCTAATTCAGGCCTAATGAAACTAATGAACTTTTAACTTTTAAAAAACTTGCCGAACCATACCAAATCAACACCGAATGATCTCAAAATTTGCAAACTAGTCCCAAATGACACAACAGACTCATTCCAGCTTCCAATATCCAAAAAGTCATCTCTCGGCCAACCCTCTCAACCTTCCAAACCTTCAACTTTCCAACTTTCGTCAAAAAAATATCAAATCAACCTACGGACCTCCAAATCAACATCCAGACATACACCTAAGTCCAAAATCACCATATAAATCTAATGGAACCATCAAAACACCATTACAGATTCGTCTACACAAAAGCTAAACTCCAATCAACTCTTTCAACTTAACCTTCCTACCTTGGGACTAAGTGTCCCAATTCACTTTGAAACCTCCCGAAACCAAACCACCCACCCCGAAAAGTCACATATCCACAAATGAATATAGAATAAGTAATAAATAGGAGGACGGGGATACAATACACAAAATGACCAGCCGGGTCATTACACTTTGAGACTAGAGTTGATCTTTTTGTTGCTTAATATGGTGGATTTAAATGTGAGTTTGGGTGTGGAGTGGTTATCTCCATACCATGATATTCTTGATTGTCATGCTAAAACTGTGATGTAGGATATGCTGGGGTTGCTGAGGTTGGAATGAATGGGTTCCTTGGATTATATTCCTAGCAGGGTGGTCACTTTTCTGAAGGCTCAACCGATGGTTGAGAAGGGGTGTTTGGCGTACTTAGCCTTTATTAGAGATGTCAACGTTGATACTCCTATGATTGATTTAGTCCTCATCGTGAGAGTGTTTCCAGATGTGTTACCTGTAGACCTACTAAGCATGCCACCCGATAGGGATATTGATTTGACACCGAGCACTCAGCCCATATCTATTCCACTGTATTGCATGGCTCTGGCAGAGTTGAAGGAATTAAAGGAACAATTGAAGGAATGATTAGATAAAGGTTTCATCAGGTTGAGTGTTTCACTCTGCGGTGCACCAGTAATATTTGTGAAGAAGTAAGATAGTTCCATGAGGATGTTCATTGACTACAGACAATTGAGCAAGGTTACCATTAATAATAAGTACCCACTACCACACATTGATCATTTGTTTGATCATCTTCAGGGTGTTGGGGTGTTCTCGAAGATTGACTTGACATCGGGTACCATCAGTTGAAGATCATGGCTTCAGACATTCCTAATACGGCTTTCAAGCCCCGTTATGGGCATTATGATTTCTTCGTGATATCTTTTGGATTGACTAATGCCCCAACATCATTCATGCTTCTGATGAATAGTGTATTCCAACCTTATTTGGACTTTTTTGTCATTGTGTTAACTGATGATATCCTGGTGTTTCCCATAGTAGGGTGGAGCACAGGCAGCATTTGAGTACAATGCTCTAGGTTCTGAGGGAGAAGACGTTATATGCCGAGTTTCCTAAGTGTGAGTTCTGGTTGGATTCAATGGCATTCTTTGGGCCACATGGTATCCAGTGAGGGATTAAGGTTTATCTAAAGAAGATTGAGGCAGTTGAGAGTTGGACCGGACCTTTTACAGCCATAGAGATTAGGAGTTTTTGGGTTTGGCTAGGTATTATCTCCGATTTGTGGAGGGTTTTTATCCATTATAAGCCCATTGACTAAGTAACTCAGAATGGTGCTCTATTTAGGTGGTCAGATGAGTGTGAGGAGAACTTTCAGAAGCTCAAGTATGCCTTAACTAAAACTCCAGATTTTGTTTTGCCTTCGGGTTCGGGATCATATGAAGTTTCTTATACTGCTTCACATATTTGTCTCGGGTATGTGTTGATACAGGATGGTAGGGTGATAGCCTATGCTCCGCGTTAGTTGAAGGCCCGTGAGAAGAACTATATGGTGCATGATCTGGATTTAGTAGCTATTGTACACGCGCTTAAGAATTGGAGGCACTATCTATATTGCGTGTCTTTTGAGGTGTATACAGATCATCGAAGTCTCCAACATCAGTTTAAATAGAAAGATTTGAATTTGAGGCAGCAGAGGTGGTTGGGGCTGTTGAAGGATTATGCCATCATTATCTCTATAATCCGGGTGAAGGAAGGCCAATGTGGTTGTTGATGCCTTAAGTAGGAAGGTGGAGAGCATGGAGAGTTTAGCATTTATTCCAGTTGAGGAAGGGCCATTAACTATGGATGTTCAGGCGTTGGCCAACAGATTAGTGAGATTGGATATTTCAGAGCCGAGTAGAGTCCTTGCTTGTGTTGTATCTTGATCGTCCTTGTTGGAGCGTACTAAGGCTCATCATAATGATGATCCCCATTATCTTTTCCTTAAGGACACAGCACAACAAGGTGGTGCTAAGGAAGTGACTATTGGCGATGATGGTGTACTGCGGCTTTAGGGCCGAATTTGTGTTCCTAATGTGGATGGGTTTAAAGAGTTGATTCTGGAGGAGTCTCATAGTTCTCAGTATTCGATTCACTTGGTTATTGCGAAGATGTACCGTGATTCAAAGAAGCATTGTTGGTGGCGGAGGATAAAGAAGGAAATTGTTGGATATGTTTCTCGGTGTTTGAATTGTCAGTAGGTCAAGTATGAGCATCAGAGACCCGGTGGTTTGCTTCAGAATATTGAGATACCGCAATGCAAATGGGAGTGCATCACTATGGACTTCGTGATAGGATTTCCATGGACGTTGAAGAGATTTGACGCAGTTTGGATAATTGTGGATAGACTGGCTAAGTCTGAACATTTCATTCCAGTCATGACTTCCTAAACATTGGAGCAGTTGGCTAAGATATCCATCCAGGAGATTGTCTACTTGCATGGGACACGTGTTTCTATCATCTCGTATCGTGAAACTCAGTTTACTTTGCATTTCCAGAGAGCAATTCAGCATGATATGGATACACAAGTTGAGTTGAGCACCACATTTCACCCTCAGACGGACGGTCAATCCGAGCGGACCATTTATATTTTGGAGGATATGTTAAGAGCTTTTCTCATAGATTTTGGAGGCCAATGTGATCAGTTTCTACCTCTAGCAGAGTTTTCCTACAACAACAGCTACTAGTCCAGCATCTAGATGGCTCAGTATAAGGAATTATATATAAGGAGATGTCGTTCTTCGATTGTTTAGTTTGAGCCTAACGAGGCTATGGGCACAAATTTGGTTTGTGCCTTTGGATAAGGTGAAATTGATTCAGGGGCGGCTTCGTACATCATAGTCCAAGCAAAAAAGTTATGTTGATCGGAAGGTTTGGGATGTAGCTTTCATGGAGGGTGAGAAGGTTCTTCTTCAAATTTTGCCTATGATGGGCATGGTGAAATTTAGGAAGAAGGGAAAATAGAGCCCTCGATATATTGTTACTTTCGAGGTGTTGGAGAGGGTTGGTGAGGTGTCCTACAAACTTATTTTGCCACCCAGCTTATCGGGAGTTCAAACGATGGTTCGTGTTTTCATGCTTCAGAAGTACTATATGGATCCGTCATATGTGTTGGATTTCATCTCGGTGCAGTTGGACAAGAATTTAGCTTATGATGAGGAGCAGGTGGCCTTTGTGTATAGGCAAGTTCGAAAGCTAAGATCGAACAATATTGCATTAGTGAAGGTTCAATAAAGAGGTCAACCGATCTAGTAGCCGACTTGGGAGACTAAACATGATATGCAAATCAGATATCCTCGCCTTTTTGATATCCCAAGTATGATGCTAAACTCATTCAAGGACGAACGTTTGTTTAAGAGGGGAGAATGTAACGACCCAACTGGGCATTTTCTTTATTTGAGCCTTGTTCCCCTATTTTACGCTTCTTGTATGGTTGTTTGTTGATATGTGACTTGTGGGGATGGTTGGTTTGGTTTCGGAAAAGTTTTGGAGTGAATTGGAATACTTAGTTCTATGGTTGGAAACCTAAGTTATAAGAGTTGACCAAGGTTTGGATTTTGTGTAAACAATCTCGGATTCATGTTTTGATGGTTCCAATAGGTTCATGTGGAGATTTTGGACTAAGGCGTATGTCCAGATTTGGATTGGAACTTTCTATCTTAATTTGACTCCAATTGTCGAAAGTGGAAAATCTGAAGGTTTGGAGAGTTCACAGGTTTGATCGGAAATTAACTTTGATGATATCGGGATCGCATTGTTGTTTCAGAAATTGGAATAGGTCTGTTGTATCATTTGGAAATTTTATGCAAAGTTTAGGTTCTTTCCGGATTGTTTAGGATTGAATTGAATACTTGATTTGAAGTTGGAAGTTTATGAACTTAAAAGATTGATCTTGAGCGATGACTTGTGGTTTTGATGTTCATTTCAGTGTTTTGATCCTTTGGTTAGGTTTGGGGAAGATATTAGGACTTGTTGGTGTGATTTGACGGGGTCCGAAGAGGCCTCGGGTGTGTTTCAGATGAGTTCGGGAACATTTTTGAGTTGGATGGCAGTTTTGGTCTGGTGTTTTTGCCTACGAGGTTTGGTCCACAGGTGCAAATCCGCAAAAGCTGACGTGAAGTGTAGAATCATGTGTGGCTGGGGTCAAGGGACTCCGCAGATACAGTGGACCTTGAACGCAAACGCCCGCACAGGTGCACTATTTGTCCTCGGAAGAGGATGTCTATCCACAGGAGCGGAAAGTCGGAGACTTAAGTGGTTTCCATATCTGCAAGGATTTGTCCATAGATGCAGTGTTGCAGAAGCGACTATTGGACCACAAAAGCGATAATCATTGGGTAGTGCCTTTTTAATAGATGGTTTGGTTTCATTTATCATATTTTGATATTGGGAGCTCGAATTAGGGCAATTTTGAGGTGATTTCACCTATTTGGATTGGATAAGTGTTTTTAACTACGATATAATTATCATTCATGATTTTATCCTTGATCTTGGCTTTTGGTTGATGAAATCAAAGAGAGAAAATTGGGAGTCAGATTCGGATTTGGATGAAACTTGTATATTTGGATTCATGTTCATATGGGTGATTTGGATTTGAGACATTTGTTGTGTTCCGGGTGTGCGGGCGCAGGTTAACTTTTTGGTTGACATTGTATTTTCGATTAAAGATCGTGACTTTATGCTCCGATATTGTTTCCTTTATCATTATTTGACACCATGGAATGTTATTTGACTAGATTTGAGTCGTTCAGAGGTCAATTCGTGAGGGAAGGCATTTTTAGAGTATTGGTTCTGCTTGTTTGAAGTAAGTATCTTGCTTAATCTTGTGTGAAGAAATAACCCCTAGGCTTGGACCTTATTTTTATAATTGAAATGTATGTGTTGCAGTATAAGCGAGGTGACAAGCGTACATGCGGGTGCTATGTACGAAAAATGACCGATTTAAACTCCAAGCTTCTACTATGCCCTGATTTGATTGTGCGCGCGTTATGATACATATATAATTCATTGTATGACTACAAGAGCTTATTCTTTCATTTTAGAGATCATGTTTTAGGATCGTAACTTCCTAATTGGACAAGATGAGTATTTGCGGAATCATCGCTAAATTGATTTTTCCGTAGTCATGATTTATATGTTAAACTCCCATCCGTATTTTAATTCTTATTATTTCCTTGTGCAGCTTATTGATGAGTTATGAGGATATGCCTCTTGATGATAATTTATATCTTGATTGTTGTGACTATGGCACATGTGGACTTGTTGGGCGGATTCATTGGGGTGTTGGCACGAGGTTTATGTCGTGCGATCATGAATGATATTGTTATTGTGTCGGGGTACGAAGCGATAATTGTGGATATTGTTATTACGGAATGATAAGGGTGAATTTTTTTATCACAGAGCGATAAGGGTGGTATTGTTACTATGGAGTGATAAGGGTGCAAATTGTTATTGTGACGAAATGTGGAGTATGAGTTGACATATGCCTCTGTTTCTATTTGATGATTTGTTTGTCAAAATGGATTTTCTTACGTTGAGTTGCTATCACCTGCTTTAACAAGGTTGTTGATATTGTACTCCATTATATATATATAAATTATTGTTGTTGGTTTTGATATATATTGCACATGTTTTTTAACTTGTGAGTATCACATGATTTGAAGCTCGTCACTACTTACTGAGGTTAGTCCTGATACTTACTATCACATGATTTGATATATATTTGTATACGGTAAAACCGGGGAAGGCCGATTTTAAGGCTCCTACAGCTTTCCGAGCCTCGACCTCGATTGTATTAGAGCAGAATCCGAGGTTCGACCCTGAGGTGCATTCCTCGTGAAAGTATATCGAGGATTCACCACGCTCACCTAGGAGCAGTGTATATCGATGACCATCATGAAAGCGGGAAATTCCCAAAAGTCACGTGGTTAAAACTGACCAAGTCTGCAAGAATAGTACAAGTCCGTACCGAGACATTAAATAGTTGTACCAACTGTATTTCTTTGTAATAATTACACATGTACTTGTTGGGATTCTCCCTCTTATATATATAGGGGACCCTTTTCATTTTTTAAGACACATGATATTAAATACAAGAATAAGAACATTCCCTGCTCTCTAACTCAAACATTCTCTACAATTGTTCCATTGATTTATTGCCTTTCATTTATTGTTTTCCTTAATTGTTCTTCATTTACTGCTCATTATTGATCATAAAGAGGCCATATTCTAGGCCTTCAATACTGTTGTATCCTCATCGACCGCCCTCTTTCAAGCCCTCGAGCTCGACCTCGAGGCCCTATTTCGACCAAGCTCGAGACCCTGTTTCGACCAAGCTCGAGACCCTGTTTCGACCAAGCTCGAGACCCCGTCTCATAACTGCCCGGTTTGCATAACTCTGTTATCCTTCGCTCTTGTCTCATTTTTCTTACCCCTCACTTAGCATATATTGCCTAAACAACTAGTGTTAAAATAGATCACATATTTTTAGAACCACAAAATTAAATATAACTGTAAAAACCATTTTCTAGGTAAACAGTTTGGTGCCTACCGTGAGGCTAAAAATAATAGTGATTGTTTTAGTGCTGGTTTTCTAAAAACACAAGTTATTCTTTACACTTTTTCTTGTCCAAGGATCTTCAATTTCAGGTCAAAAAATGTCTAACTCAGCGAATGCACATGAAAACAACGGTCCTGAGGATCATAGAGAACCCAGCACGCCATTCACGTGATTATTGGAGAAACTAATGTCCAACAAGGACCCGTGTTCAAACGGGCTAAAGTTCCCATCACCACAAAAGAGCAAACTCAAAGTTATATGCTTGAAGGAACTGTTGTGTTCAGAGAAGAAGATATTAAATCCCTGTCCGAGCCACATAATGATGCGCTGGTAATTTCTTTTCTCTTAAATAACATTCAAATTAAACGTGTGCTCGTGGATCCAGCTAGCTCGGCCAATATAATCGGATTGGGGGTAGTGGAGCAGCTCAAACTGCTCGACCAAATCATACCCGATTCTCAAGCCCTCAGTGGGTTTAACATGACGAGCGATACGACGAAGGGGGAAGTCACCCTCCCAGTCAATGTGTCCGGTACAGTTCGGGATACCAAGTTTCATGTCATCGAGGGTAACACGAGATATAACACCCTGATTGGAAGGCCATGGATACACAGCATGAGGGCGGTACCATCGACTCTCCAGCAGATGTTGAAGTTCCCAACTAAAGATGGTGTAAACATGGTGTATGGAGAGCAACACGCGGCAAAGGAAATGTTTGCAGTACATGGCATGGCACCAGTGCCCATATACTCCACCACGGAGGGGTCAGAAAATAAACAGGTCCCCGAGGATGATGAAGAAGACTTCCTCACCCCTCGAACCTTCATTTCCCCCGAAGAATCGGACACAATAAAATCAACGGCCGAAGACCTGGAGCATGCTGTTTTGATGGAACATCTTCCAGATCGAAAGGTACACCTGGGAACGTGATTAACCCCCGAACTCAGGAAGAAACACATTCAATTTCTTGTTAACAATGTTGATTTCTTTGCTTGGTCCCATTTAGACATGACAGGGATCCCCCCGGAAATAGCCACCTATCGGCTAAGCGTCGACCCCAGGTGCAAATTGGTGAAGAAAAAAAAGAGGCCTCAGTCCGAGGTAAAACATGCGTTCGTCAAAGACGAGGTAACGAAACTCCTCAAAATAGGGTCCATCAGGGAAGTAAATATCCCGAATAGCTGGCCAATGTAGTAGTAGTTCCCAAAAAAGGCAACAAATTAAGGATGTGCGTAGATTATAAGGACTTAAATAAAGCATGCCCTAAGATTCATTCCCGTTGCCCAACAACGATCACTTGATTGATGCCACGGCTGGCCACGAGACCCTCACCTTTCTCGACGCCTAATCTAGGTATAATCAAATTCAAATGAACCCCGAAGATAGGGAAAAAACTTCGTTCATCACGAAGTATGGCACATACTACTACAATGTAATGCCCTTCGAGCTAAAAAATGCAGGGACCACGTACCAACGCTTAGTTAATAAGATGTTCGAACATCAAATAGGTATATCCATGGAAGTTTACATCGATATAATGCTAGTTAAGTCCCTGCGCGCAAAGAACCATTTGACTCATTTGCAGGAAACTTTCGACATCCTCAGAAGCTACAACATGAAGCTCAACCCCGAGAAATGCGCCTTCGGCATAGGTTCGGAAATTTTCTAGGCTTCATGGCATCACACAAGGGGATTGAAATCAACCCCAACAAAATCAAGGCCATCGAAGAAATCACGATGGTAAACAATGTAAAGGTCGTACAGCGGCTGACCGAGCGGACCACAACGTTAGGCCGATTCATCTCGAGGTCATCAGATTGGAGCCATCACTTCTTCTCCCTACTCAAAAAGAAAAAAAACTTCGAGTGGACTTCGGAGTGCCAACATGCATTGGAGGAGTTAAAGCGGTATCCCTAAAGCCCGCCTTTGCTCCACACCCCAAAGGAAGGTGAAACACTATCCTGTACTTAGCAGTGTCCGAGGTAGCGGTAAGTGGCGTGTTGGTCCGAGATGAGCAAGGTACGCAATTCCTTGTCTACTATGTGAGTCGAACGCTGGGAGATGTTGAAATCAGGTATCTGCACTTAGAAAAATTAGCTCTTGCATTAATAAGTGCATCTCGAAAATTGAAGCCTTATTTTCAATGTCACCGTACATGTGTTTTAATGACATATCCTCTTCGAAAAATATTGCATAAGCCCGAATTATCAAGCCGATTGGCCAAATGGGCCATCGAACTCAGGGGATATAATGTCGAATATCAGCCCCGAACGGCTATCAAGTCCCAAATTTTGGCGGACTTCGTGGATGAATTTACGCTTGCCCTTGTGCCCGAGGTAGAAAGAGAACTTCTGCTAAAAACAGGCACAACATCGGGGGTATGGATCCTATTCACCTACGGTTCCTCAAACATGAAAGGATCCGGGCTCGACATAGTTCTGAAGCCACCTACGGGTAGCTTGATTAGACAATCTATAAAAACTGCAAAGTTGACTAACAACGAAGCCGAGTATAAGGCTATGATTGCAGGTCTCGAATTAGCCAAAGGCTTAGGAGCGGAAGTCATCGATGCAAAATGTGATTCCCTTTTGGTAGTAAATCAGGCAAATGGGAGCTTCGAGGTTCGAGAGGACATGATGCAACGTACCTAGATAAACTTCAGGTCACTTTGCATCACTTCAAAGAATGGACTTTAGTCCACATACCTCGAGAGCAAAACAACGAGGCCGATGCACTTCCAAACCTGGGATCATCCGTTGAGGAAGATGACATACTCCCCGGGGCCGTTGTTCAGCTGTCCAAATCGGTGATTAAAGAAGGCCATGCCGAAATCAACTCCACCAGCCTAAGATAGGATTGGAGAAATAAGTACATCAATTATTTGGGAAGTGAGAAGCTACCCACAAACCCAAAAGAATCAAGGGCCCTTCGGGCAAAAGCAACTCGATTTTCACTCGACGAGAATGGAACTTTGTATAGAAGAACCTTTGATGGCCCCCTAGCAGTATGCTTGGGATCGGGAGACACCGATTACGTGCTCTGAGAAATCCACGAGGGCACCTGCGAAAATCAGTCTGGTGCCGATTACTTAATTCGAAAGGTGATCAGAGCAGGTTACTATTGGGACAACATGGAAAGTGAAACCAAAGAATTCGTCCGAAAATGCAACAAGTGTCAAAGATTTGCACCAATGATCCACAAACTCGGTGAACAGCTGCATTCAGTCTTATCCCCATGGCCATTCATGAAATGGGGAATGGACATCGTCAGTGCCCTACTAACGGCGCCAGGTAAAGCTAGGTTCATTCTATTTATGACAGACTATTTCGGAAATACAGGCCTACGAGAAGATAAGAGAAAAAGAAGTCATCGACTTCATCTAGGATCACATCATGTACCGATTTGGGATCCCCTCCGAGATAACATGTGATAACGGGAATCAGTTCATCGGAGGCCAAGTAACAAAGATTTTCGAAGATCACAAAATAAAAAGGATCCTATCAATGCCCTACCATCCATGTGCAAATGGTCAGGCTGAGTCCACAAACAAGACCATCACCCAAAAATTAAAAAAGAAGTTAGAAAATGGAAAAGTAAAATGGAGAGAAATGTTGCCAAGGTGCTATGGGCATATCGGACAACCTCTAAATCGAGCACAGGAGAGACGTCGTTCTCTTTGGTATATGGGTCCGAGGATTTGATACCAGTCGATGTCGGAGAGCCAAGTGCCAAATTACGACATGCCACCGAGGACTCAAACAATGAGGCCATGACTACAACCCTCGAACTATTAGACGAAAAGCGAGAAGCTTCACTGGTTCGGATGGCCGCCCAAAAACAAAAGATCGAAAGATACTATAATAGGAGAACAAACCTCCGACATTTCGGAGTCGGGGACTTAGTCCTGAGGAAACTCACCCTAAACGCTCGAAACCCTAATGAAGAGGTGTTAGGCCAGAGCTGGGAAGGACCCTAATCGGTAAAGGGTCCTACAAACTCGGCACCATGGAAGGCGAGCAACTTCCAAACAATTGGAACATATCAATGCTCAAACGCTATTATTGCTAAGGTATAACCTTCTCCCTTTCATTTTGTTCTTCACACTAATTCTTTATAGTTGTCCAATGAAAGACACCAAAACATCATTCGACTTGAAGACCTTGGATTTAAAAGCATGCGCTGTACTCTTTTCCTCTGATCGGGTTTTATCCCGGTAAGGTTTTACCGATGAGGTTTCTTACGAGGCAACATCTATATGCTACCTAAGGAGAATTCAACAAGTATTCAAGGCTTCTCTTCATTCAAGGAGATCACCACCTTGAAGAAACTGAAATATGACAAAGATGGTCTCAACATGAGAACGATGTATAAGACCAAACGGTCGAATGAACCGTGTCCACATAGAATAATCGAACCCTCGATGGTGAAAAAATGTATACTTGTACAAGTAATCGGAGGAGAATATTTTATCATCAAAACACTTCGCACGTCAAAAAGGTTTTCTATGTCACAAGAGACGGCCCCCCCAGGGCCAGAAATTTCCCGACACTCGGGGACTGAGGCAACGTCAAATTTGTAAGACCTTAAAAAAGGCATAACCCCGACTCAGGGACTGTCCTCAATAGTCGGCTCATCGAGCTATCTAACTTGAAACCGTAAGTCCTCAAACTTCAAGTTCATAAGCCCTCCATGAGGCAACATCAACAATATAAGCCCTCCACGAGGCAATATCAACAATCTAAGACCTCCATGAGGCAACATCAAGTTTATAAAACCTCAATAAGACAACACCAAAAAATTTTGCTATTTTCACAAAGAACGGCTCCAAAGCCAAAAACTTTCGATGTCTCGGGGAATGTCGTCGATAGTCACCCCATTGAGTCATCAAGAACTTGAAGCCATAAGACCTTAGGGCCGACGACTTTGAGCTCATAAGCCCTCCATGAGGCAATATAAAAACTGTAAGACCTCAAGCAAGGCATGTACAAATTTGTAAGACCTTAAACAGGCATAATCCCGATATCAAAGTCAAGGCTATATATCGAACTTGTAAGACACCTAAAAAGTCATGCCCTCGATATAGACGCCGAGGCTATCTCATTCGGGGACTAAAAGGCTACGGTCAAACACAATGGCCATGGTCATAAGGCTCCGGCCAAACTAACACGACTCGGAGACGTCCGACCGTCGCCATAAAATCACAGGCCTTCAAATACTTCGAAAAGAACCGGTTAATTAGGATACCCTTGGCATAAGCAAAAGAGCTTCGATCACATCAACTCCAAACAATGAAAAGGCTTTGAAACAATCATCCTTCAAGCGAAACCTCCAGAGGTGCTCATTAACCGTCACAAATGACTCATAATCGAGGTTCTTTCTAGCCGTCGATGAGTCGGACGAACACAAAAACTTCAAAAGTTTTTAATGAGGGAAAACTATAGCCATACTAAAGGTCGTACCGACCCAACGCGTAAGAGCCTAAGCGCCAGCTGCACTAAAGATCATACCGACCCAATGCGTAAGAGCCTACGTGCCAGACTAAAGAGCCTCAAGGCCGATTTGAAAAACCTAAGGGTCGATGAGCTCATGTCTAAACCCGACTCGAGGACTGAGCCCTAAACGGTTAACCATACTAGAGGCCGTGCCGACCCAACTTGTAAGAGCCCAAGCGCCAGCTACACTAAAGGTCGTACCGACCTAACACGTAAGAGCCTAAATGCCAGCTGCACTAAAGGTCGTACCGACCCAATGCGTAAGAGCCCACGGGCTAGCCTAAACGGCCTTAGGGCCAACTTATAACCCCAAGGGTTCCATTTCGAAGCCCAATTCATCGGGCTAATTATCGACAAGCATCGAAATCTATTCCGAGAAACAAGGAAAAAGCAATGAGTAACGAAAAGCCTTTTATATATGATAAAAGTTGACAAAGCTTATTTACAAAGCTCAAAGTCGAAGCCCTTACACAGGGAAAACGAACAAATGAAAACCTAATCTACCACCGGGGTGTGCCTTCAATGGCTCCCTCGGAGGTTATGCCTTCAACGGCTTGGCCCTTGGACCCCGGGTCTTCAACGGCCTCTCCCACCTCGGGGACTTCACCTTCATCTTCATCATATTCTAAGCCACTACTCGAATCATATTCGGAAGCAAGCCAGGCCTCCGATTCCTCTTCTAGGGTCTTCACCCTCTCGATCTCAACAGCAAAATCGAGGGTCCCTGCATGTACATCCTCAAGAGACTGCCTCTGAGATCTTAATCGGGCATGCTCTAGGGCTCGGGCAAGCCCAAGCTCGGCATGCTCAGATCCTTTCCTGGCCTGGGCATTTGCGGTAGCAGCATCATCTTAATACGAGGATATGAGCGCATCAGATTCAGCCCTAATCAAAGATAGTGCGGTGACCGATTCAGCATAGAGTTCCTATACTTACTACTCTCCGCCATTGCACCCCGAAGACGATGCTCAATCGAGGATAAATTCCCTTGGAGGGTATCTCTCTCAGAGGTTACCTCGTTCACACACTGCTTAAGTCCAAGTATCTCCGCATCCCTAGCTCTGAACCCCTCCCGCATTAGGGCATCTTTCTCCTTAAGCTGCAAAGATCAACGCGAAAGTGTTAAGTGCCGAGATTGGGCAGGATAAAAAACAAAACATATGAAGACTATGTTACCTGCTCATAAATATCACTTTGTTCCCCAGATACCGTTCTTATACGAGCTCGGAGGTCAAGCATTTATTCCTCCTTATTGTCAAAAAGAGCCCTGAGCTCGTTCACCTCCGATGAAAACCTCCTACACTCCCCCTCGTAATGGGCCAACTCAGCCTGAAACTTGGCTGTGGCCCGATTGTAAAGCACTTTCGCCTGAAAGCATAAAGGAAGTAGAATTAGAGAAATAGTGATCAAATCTCAAAGCAATCGGCGAAAAAATTACCTGTTTGCAGAGCCTCTCGGCTTCCTCAAAAATGAGCGAGGCGTTAAGTTCGGGATTCTTCTCGGCCATAGACAAGCGCCCTTCAATTACGTCATTCCCTCCTAGAGGCGCCCCCGCATCGAAAGATTCTATATTATGGGCATTTCGTATCTCCCTCGGGGAAAATATTGGAACCGATGGGGAATCACCTGCATCAATAACCCCGGCTGGATCGATCGGGGCCTTCAGCTCACAATTGGGCTCTCTTAACTCATCTACCAAGTGCCCTTCGTCCGGGGGAATATTTTGGCTATTAATCGGCTCAAGGACATCGTCCGACCCATCCTCGAAAGCCTCTTCCACCCGAGGAAGGATGGCATCATCAAATTCTGGTTTAAAAGACCTCGGCTCAACGGTCATCGGCTCAGCAAAAGCCGAAGCAGTTACGCTTCAACTTCCCCCGGGCGGCATCGGGGAATCATTTTTCTCGGTTAAAGCCGCAGAATCAACCTTAGACTTTTGCACTCTAGCCCTCTTTGGCTCCAAAGACTCGGTCGGCGATTTCCCTTTTCTCTTCTTCCCCTCATTTGGTTTTGAGGTATCTGCTTCCCCAGGCGATGCTTCTCTCATCAAAGAGGCCTCCCCTAGGCCTGCATAAGAACAAAACACAAGCATGAAAAGTTAGAATATATTCATGGGATATCTCTTTTAAAGAACTCATGTATGACAAGAGGGAAGGCCCCACCATGATTTTTAGCTTCCCATCGGCCCCTGGCCAGGTCGCGCCATATGCGCTCAGCATACGGGCAGGTCGAATCGAGCTGGCGAACCCAGCTCGAGAGATCCTTAACCGCATCGGGGTACCATGCAACAACTGCATCATCAAAGGAGTTAGTTTGAGGGGAAGTTGGTACGATGGAAAGTGAAAAAAGCTCAGTTGAAGTATTAACTTACGATTCATGTTCCATTCCTCAAGGAATGGAATCCTTTCGATTGGAATCAGATCTGAGGTCCTAACTCGAACAAAGCGGCTCATCCACCCTCTGTCCTTGTCTTCATCGGTGCAAGTAATGAAAACCTTCACGGCACGACATTGAAGCTTAATCAGACCACCCCGATAAAGTCGGGGACGTACATTCTAATCAGGTGGTCGAGGGTAAAAGTAATCCCCTCAACCATATTTTTAAAATGCCTAATCGTGAAAATAGTACGCCAAAATGATGGATGAATCTGGCCGAGCGTTACCTGATATCGCTTGCAGAAATCGGAAATCACGGGGTCTATCGACGGCGAGGATGGCTCTACTTGGCCTAGGGTAAATGGATAGGTATATACACTAAGGAAGCCGGATTTATGGGTTGTTATGTCCTCCTCCCAAGAGGGATTCTCCACTTGTACCACATTTCCCCAGCGGAAGTCGGCATTAACCTTCTCGACGTTTGTTATTAGGCTAATATACCGGGATATGGGTTCACACTGTCCCGGCTTCGAAGAAGGTTTGACGACCTTAAGATCAGAGGTTATCTCGCAGGGCCCAGGGATGCACTCCTCAAGACTTGGGGGTACCGTTTCCTTGCCTTTAGAGGAACATGGAGATGAGGAAGCTTTATCATCTCGGGGAATAGTTTTGGAGGCATTCGTCTTTTTTGCTAAAAGTTTTCAAAGGAAACGTGAGAAAGCTAATTGAGAAAAGGATACAAGAGAGAGGTAAGGAGAGTATCTTTTAAAGGTTGGAAGGAATAATGGAAGATAAGGGTTAGGAGAAGGAGTACTTATAGGGGCCAACCATGCGCGTTGGAAAAATCCAAAAGACAGCAAATCGCTGTAATCAATTAGAGTCTTTTCAAGAACTATGTGAATGTGGCTTTTGGTCATCTCTCTTATCGCATCGGCCGCTTACATGACATGACTGACATGGTGATGGAGGCATTGAAAGTTGGTAAATTCAAATCGTTTCTTGTATTTTCATTCCAAGAAACGCGTGGACTATCTGTATACGGTAAAATCGGGGAAGGCCGATTTTAGGGCTCCTACAACGTTAGCCTCGACCTCGATTGTATCAGATCAGAATCCGAGGTTCGACCTCGAGGTGCATTCCTCGAGGAAGTATATCGAGGATATCGAGCAGTGTATATCGATGAACATCATGAAAAAGAGGAAAATTCTCAAAAGGCACGTGGTTAAAGCTGACCAAGTCTGCAAGAATAGTACAAGTCCATACCGAGACATTAAATAGCTGTACCAGCTGTATTTCTTTGTAATAATTACATATGTACTTTGTTGGGATTCCCCCATTAAATATATAGGGTACCCTTGTCATTTTTTAAGACACATGATATTGAATACAAGAACAAGAACATTCCCTACTCTTTAACTCAAACATTCTCTATAATTGTTCCATTGATTTATTGTGTTCATTAATTGTTCTTCATTTACTGCTCATTATTGATCATAAAGAGTCCATATTCAAGGCCTTAAACACTTTTGTATCCTTATCGATCTCCCTCTGTCAAGCCCTCGAGCTCGACCTCGAGGCCCTGTTTCAAGCAAGCTCAAGACCCCGTCTCATAACCGCCCGATTTTCATAACTTTGTTATCCTTCGCTCTTGTCTCATTTTTCTTACCCCTCACTTAGAATCTATTGCCTAAAAAACTAGTGTTAAAATAGATCACATATTTTTAGAACCATAAAATCAAATATAATTGTAAAAACTATTTTCCAGGTAAACAATATTGCACATGTTCTTTAACTAAGCACTGCCCTCATCTCATACAAGACTAAGCCTTGTCTTGTCTCGTTCTTTCATGTGAAAAAGCATCACCTATCAAACGATCGATACTACCACATACTTGCATTTCATGGGCTGAAACATCTCCACATTGTCCGAATGCATCATAGTCTGAAGGCATCATCCTCATAGCTTGAAGACACTATGCCATGGCCTAATGATCTCTCGAAATTGCATATCATCATTCAAAGGCGTCATCGTCTGGAGGCGCCATTCTTATGGCCTGAGGACACCATACCATGGCCTGTGAATCCCTTATCATATGCTCTATGTCTCAGGACATCATAGTCTAAGGACACCATCTCATCGTCCAAAGAAAACTCCCATGATCCGAAGGGAATTTGCATCATGTTTAAATTTTTGCTATATATATATATATATATTCACATGCATCGTGGTTTAAGTTTTTCAGGTAACTCGAAAGGTAACTGTTCTATGAACAGGATCAATTCTCGCTCTGGTTTCCGTTCACAACATTCACATCCTTCAATCACCTCAAACATAACCGATGATCAGCAATCGATTACCATTTGTTCTATAAACATTCAAATACTTTCCTTATACATCCGTAACTATCAAATTCGCACTCATAACCCCACCTCAAATCATCTGTTACTCACGAAATTCTCACATCCAAAAGATCCTTTTCAAAACACATGACCACTCTTATAACAACTCCATCGGTTTCGTTCGTCGTTGAATCCAAAACTACACACGGCCTGGTTCCCGTAACACTAAGGATATGTGGAAAACTCAGGAACCAGGTTCGACCTCCATTTTTTAAAAAACACTTCACCCCTGATCATTTCTGACGAAATTGGTTATCAACATCTTTACCCGACAACTCTTTCATCATTCCCGAGTAAAGAGGGGCAGGTGTTGATACCCAATTTTGCCCTCATATTTTTATAAAGGTCATATATGCTTTTGAAATATCATTCTTGCACCATCATTAATTTACAAGAGTTATACAAGTATTTTCTGTAATTTTCTATAATTTTTAAAGATTTAAAATTTATTTTCTTGCATTTAAATTATTTGAATATGTATTATTTACCCCTTTAAATTATTTTGTAAGGCCTTAATCATCCAAATTTATTATTTGCATCCACATATATGTTTCATAATATTTTACTTCACTTTATATAATTTTATTAAGCTATTTTACTCAATTTTGTAGTAATAGCCTATATGGTGTGCATAATTATATTTTATTATATTATTTGTACCGAAATAGCATCTTTATATTTTTATGATATTAAACTATTATTTTAAAGCATCTTATTACATAAATAATATTTTACTATTTGTTAATTACTTTTTATAAATATTGTTTTATAATTTTTCATATATTTAATTTGTAGCCCAATTTGGAGCCAATTCCGGACCAAATTAATGTTCCAAATGCCCAAAACCTTTAAGCGCAATCCCCTAGCCCAAACCAAACAACCCTTTTAATTATCCCGTTTGGTACCCGTTTTAAACGACCCGCCCCGCTCTTTCCTTCTATCTCAGCCGTTGATCTCAGAGATCAACGGCCCACAAGCCATCACCCATCTTTAAACTACACAACCCCAAACCCTAACACCTATTTTCCTAAGACCACCTCCCTAAAATTTTCTCGTCCTCTCTTCTCTAAGAGAAACCCTAGACACCCCCACTCAAATCCCAGTCCCAATCTGATATCACATGAAAATCTTCCATGATTCCTTTTCTTTCTTGCACACGGAGATTCTTACCATCTCCTAAACATTACAAGTATTTGGTACTCGATTATTTATGGAAGCAGAGTCATTAGTGTTCGTACAACTCCGATTATTTACTATCTTGATATTTCTGACCTGATACGCTCACTGCCAGGACATATGGGTCCGATTCAATGAGATCTTTTACTATTTTTGTTCTTCGTTTCAAACTAGGGTTTGCCTGTTTCCTCCTAAACTTATTCTGAATCGATTTTGAATGTTATTTTCCCCCTTTTTATGTTTAATTGACTGTTTATCCTTTGTTTGTGTGTTTGATTTTGCCACTATATAAACTCCTCCCCTAATTCCCTTAGAAAAGGGAATCACTTAAAATTACTACTACTCTCTTATGCTTATTCATCTTATACTACTCTGAGGATCGATTTCATATCCGGCTGAAAGCCAAGGCCATCAAAACTCGATTATTGAACCTTTATCAATGTGAGCACTTCCCGGGGTTCATTCGAAACCCTTGGGAACTCTGACGCGCTGAGATTCCTGGGTTCTACTATTCATTTTGCTATTGACACTAGAATATTGCTGAAATCATTCCTCGTGTTTACTTGTTCATTAATCTGTAACTGGTAACTACCTATGTCCTTTGAAATTTCATTCTCTTTCATTTGAGTTCATGTTCTGCATATCTATGTCCTTGAGATTTTTATGAATCACATACCATTGTATACTCTGAAGCTCTTCTTGAGGATCTATGCTTTCTAGTAATCGTTTGCCTATTTGTTGCCTTAATTCTGTTTTCTTAAGTCTGATTGCTTTAATATGTATGTTTAAATGCTTATTATTATTGATTATTCTGAGTTTAGCTTCTTACTTTGTTTTGTACTCTTGTGATAAGTCGAGTCCTGCCCAGAACCTGTTCTAATTCTTGTTGAGTCATGCATGTGCAACCTAATATTTCGTTAGAGTGAACCTTTGAATCATGTTACTAGCCCAAATTTTCTTTCCCTGTTATTTATAAACTAATGTGTGTTCCATGACTTGTCTTGTATCTTTGTGATAAATCAATTCATGTGTTTCAGACCTTGTTAAGTCATTCCTGCCCAAGCTGTTGAGTTCCTGATGTTGTACTAGTTAGCTAAGGCCTGTTTCCATGCCTTTTAAGTTCTAATGTATGCTTGCACTTATGTAATCCTGTGCTCTTCAACACTATTCGAAACCATAGGAAACCTCACAACTAGTCTCTCCTCTCATATATGGCCAACTAGTATCAGGTTCAATACTAGCCTATCTTGATTCTGAAAATTGACATGCCTCTCACATTATGATTAGTGTCCAACATGCTAGGGTTTCCCGTTCCATTAAACAATTGATTGATCATGAATTTGTTGTTTTAAGTTGTTCCTTTCATTGGGCTTTTCATGATGGATAATTTCATGTGATGGCTATGTTTTGTTTGCTTCTTTTCTGATTCTGCTAGACCTTCATCTAAGTTTCTCTAGGTTGACTCAGAATCATAATTCATTTGTAACTCTTAGGAATGGCTTAATATCCTATGTTTTATTATCATGTCACTCTTAAACTTCGTTTCTAGCATCATAAGCATAAACATGCCTTATACATACCTTGCAATTTAACCTGGCCCTGTTTATATGTCTTGGCTAGAGTTGTTGCTAGCTACGACTCTAAGAACTAAGTGTTTAAGTTGTTTATTTAAATCTATGAGTATTCTGTCACCTGTATGGCTAATTTCATAGTTTGGGTAAGTAAGGTCATTCGTTAGTCCTAGTATTGGGCCCTACATGTTGGGTTTGAGCATGAAACTCAGGTTTCCATGGTAAGTAATGTATGGGCTTGCTATTGTGCGAAGATTAAGACTATTGAAGGCCTGGGTGCACCCCTGGGTTATTTTTGTATTGGGCCTGTAACTGCCTCATTGGGCTTGTATTCGTTCACACTGTAATTTTTCATTTCTTCTTGGGCATGTAATAACTTGTAAACAAACATTTGGGGATTAATGAAAAGGGGGCGGGGGTATTCTAATATTTGCATGAAAGGGTAGAAAATATGCCTATAGGGTCTACGTGCTTTATATGCTATTTCGTTTAACTTGCTTTATTTCTGCACATCAGTAGAAATTATGTCTATAGGAATCATGTACACCTCACTTTCACACTTTCCAAACACATTAGTATTTGCCATATTCGTTTCTATGATACTATCGTGCATTTAGATAGCATGCGTATAGGATTTATAAATATATGCTAGATACCATGCCTATAGGACTTCAAATAATCAATTGGTCGATTGCTTCTATTACTTTAGTGTAATGCCCATCTAGATATCATGACTATAGGACACTAATATTTTTAATCAACTACATTTGTTGTTTTCATTACACTACCTCACCTAGATGACATGCCTATAAGAGTAAGGTGTTATAAAATCAAGAATGATAGTCAATTATTATAAATCATGCCTATAGGACAATGTCACATGGCTAAAATGCATATCTATGAAATCAGCGCTCATAATTCAGAGTTTGAAAACAGTTTACAGCCTCCTCACCTAAGGCATTTAGAATTGCATGTACAATATTGTAATTCAAAATCACTTAGAAACTATGCATATATGATTCTAAGTCTTAAATTCTGAAATCATCTAGTGCTTATTATGTCGCGTGCATTTGTTGTCTATGTATGGAGGCTAAATTGGGCCTTCAACTGTCTTTACGTGAAGTCCTATTTGTATTGAATGTCGCCTAGCTTTCTCCTTTTTTGAGCAGCCTAAGTCGAGTCAAGAACCACCTCATAGTAGGTCAAAAGCCTCCTGGACCATAGGTATGGTACGGGTGTGCACGCATAGGATACAATTTAGAATTGATTAGAGTGACTTTAACTAACAACTTCAACAGAGTAATTGGATAGCAGGAGATGATAATATGTGCCCGCTGAATAATATGAGCATCCCTTACCTTAAGGGAGTTGCGAAATATTATTTATATTGCACGGGGTGATCCTTTAGGCTAAAAAATTTAGGACCCCCTCCCTTTCTTTATATTCTTTCTATTTACACTTATTCATTTAATATAGACGAATGCTTTTGTACACTTGTAATCTTTAAGATTTGTACCGACTATTTATTCTTATGTGTTATAATAAAAGTCTTCAATTTTTACATTTTTTCTTTGCTTATTTGATCACTTAGCTTAATTACATAATCCACATAGTTTAAATTCGGCCAGGACCCACTATATTGGACCTCGAAGAGTGTCTAACACCTTCTCTTTGAGGTAAATTGAGCCCTTACCCGATCTTTAGTGACACTGACTAGTCAAATAGAGTTATTTGCGAATAGGTGCCCTAACGCACCTTAAAAATTATTACGTGGCAACTCTTCTCTTTTAATACCTTATTTAAAGAGTTGTCACATGTTGAAACCTGTTTTCGCTAGAAAGGCACGACAACATGGCTACTCTGCTTGGGATTACTTAGGATCTTACCATAACGAACTTGACTTATGTGAATTATTTCCCTTGTTTGCTATATTTGATTAAATTGTTATGACATGCACATCCCTTCCCTTGCTTTCCTATAATTATTTATATTGTTATGACATGTACATCCCCATCTTTATTTTCCTATATTTGTTTAAGTTGCTATGACATGCACATCCCTTCCCTTATTCTTCTTATTTGCTATGATATGCATGACCCCTCTCCATTTCTTTCATCTTGTCTAAAATTTCTATATCATGACTCTCTTGTCCCTATTTTCCTGCTTGCTTCATTACATTCTCGCACGTTTTCATGAGTTAAACTGACTACTCTATTTGTCTTTTCTTTCTCTTTTGTTTCTACTCATGTTAATCTTTATCATAGTTGTCGTTTTTACGTACTTTTCTCATGCAAATATTTGGTAATGTGTTATTATTTCTGTATAAAGCATGCTCCTCATCATACTCCGTTAGTGCCTATTATCAACATAGTGATGCTTGATGAGTGTCTGCCCTTTCCTGAAATCACCCTTTTTAAAATTGTCCAACCAGTCTAGACCTTTCTAGAAACCACACTCCAATTTAAAATGTACGTGCATCATGATGAACCTAGTACGGATTGAGACATCATTGACGTAACAACCCACTTAGGTAAAACCTTGTCCATAGTCCGACGGGATTTCCACAATGCCAATGGACACTATCATATTATGTGCATTACTTTGAAAAAATGTGCCAACATATTGATCATTATTGCGTAAGTAGTCGAATCTAGAGGGGGAAAGGGCTAACTCTTATTTGTTTGCAGAAAATGAAGCACGAAATCCCCAGGTTTGGTATGGTCCAGAATGTCCCGCCTTTGCTACTTGACTAGTGGAAAGACCTTGCACCTTGTGATAAAAATTATTTGAGGAGAGTACTTGGTGACCTATAATCTTTTCTAAACATTCGACCAAATAAGGAATTGATTGAGGACGCTACCATGTTCTGGGACGAGAAAAGAGCTATTTTTCTATTTGGAAATACATAAACGACTCCTCTCTTGGAAGAAGTAAGGGGTTTCGCCAAGTTACCATGGGATAGTTCGGGACTGCTAGTGCCAGAAAATCGCACTTCCCGCAGTTTTCTGAAAATGTTGGTTTTAAGAAGAATGATAAAATGCTCTGTCTAAAGAAATCATACATCCCCTTTGAGTTTCTTTACGAGCATTATGGGCATAGCAAGTCATATCGTCTTTGTCATGATGAACTAGCCATTTCTTCTTTGGGATGTGTGCATCACCGGATTTATGTTTTCATCATCTACTCCCTCGGGTTCTTGATCTTTCCGATGCAAGGAGGAAGAATTCATACTCGCTTAGCCATGGTCGCCAGGACCTTAATGAATGGTATCGAAGGAAAAACTTATACTATCATTCCAATGATCTTAGCTGAGATGTACCGTGCTCTAGATTGGTGCAACCATGGGTTTGGATACTTTGAGGGTTGCAATCTATTGTTACAAGTCCGGCTACTGGAACACTTTCTGAGGGGTGTGTATCATCAACAGCTTCTATGAAGGCCACATAATGACTACATAGCCAACCATCAACCAAAGAAAATGATGTTTATTCTAGACAGGTATTCAAAGCCTAGAAATGATGTAGGTTGGGTGCATTTCTTCAGCAATCTGACAGACGATAAAGTGCATTGGATGTTTGAATGGTTTCCTAGTAGTGAGTTCATCATCAGGTCAAAATGGACTACTCTCTTAGTATTTATCGGGTTTCTAGACATCTTCTTTACGTTCCTATAAGGGTAATGAGACAAGCTGGAAGAAAACAAGTCATACCTTGGGTTTCCAACATGGTCCCGTACAAGGAAAATTTCAAGGGAGATGTCATCACATTCAAGTTCGAAGCGCAACACATGTGGAATCAAAAGATCATTGTGGAAAGAGAAACTATTGAGCCAGACAGGTATCACGCCGGTCATATGTACTACTATCTATCATGGCTAGAAGATGACGTAGCTAGGGATGTCAAACCAGGAGTCAATATGAAGGATATGATCATAGATAAAGTGGTTGAACCATAGGTGACGTACAAGAGGCTACAAAAAAAGGGTGTTCGATTATGAATCTAAGCATATCGAGCAACACAAAGTAAACCTGGAGGCAATAAGGGAATGGAAGGAGATTTACACTAAGTCAACAAAGAGGTTAGATGTAATGACCCTGCCGGTCGTTCCGTGTGATTAGCCCCGTTTATCCCGTTTTTAATTTATCATATGTTGCTTAGCCTATTTATGTTGTGTTGGGTCGGTTGGTTTGGGTTCGGAGTGGTCGTGGTGAGAATTGAGACACTTAGTCTCTTAAATTAGCTTAATAGTTGAAAAAGTCAACTGAGAGTTGATTTATTGGTAAGAGACCTCAGAATGCGGATTTTATGGCTCGGATAGCTTTGTTAGGTGATTTGGGACTTAGGAGTGTGTTCGGAATGAAGTTTTGATGTCCGGTGTAGAATTAGGGTTCAATTGGCGAAAGTTAGTTTTTGGCGATTTTCGGTCGGCAATGAAAAATAGGCTATCGGGGTCGGAATGGAATTCCGGAAGTTGGAGAAGGTTTGTAATGTCATTTTGGATATGTGTGCAAAATTTCAGGTCAATCGGATGTGTTTTGGTTGGTTTCGGCATCATTGGCGAAATTTAGAAGTTTCAAAGTTCATCGGCTTGAATTTGATGTAATTTTGGTGTTTTTGTGTTGTTTTTGGTGTTTCGAAGGCTCAACTAAGTTTGAATGATGTTATGGGGTGTGTTGGTAGGATTGGTTGAGGTCCCGAGGGCCTCGGGTGTATTTCGGATGTTCAAACGGGCACTTTTTGGCCTTAAGGAGTCTGCTATTTTTTGGTCTTTTATCAGTAGTGATTTCTTCACTGCGATCGCGTGGATTCATCCACGATCGCGTAGAGTAAAATAGTGGGGAAGGAATTTTGTTCTATGCAATCGCGTGGTAAGGATTGCGATCGCATAGGTTGGTCAGGTGAAGTAGTGTGATCGCGTGGACTTTGGTGCGATCATATAGAGGTTCTGAGGCGCGTGTGTGGGATGGAGATTTGTTCTATGCGATCGCGTGTGTTGGTATGCGATCGTGTAGAGTGGTCTGGGTTGTGAATCGCGATCGCGTGGCTGGAGTCGCGATCGCACTGAAGGGGATATAAGTGCTAGGCAGAATGTTTTAAAGCCTATTGTTGCGAATTTTTGTCCATTTTCCTCCATTGATAAGTGGGTTTAGAGCTATTTGAGAGGGTTTGAAGAAGAAATCAAAGGGTATCACTTGGAGGTAAGGTTTTCAACTTCATGACTCGTTTCTATGTCATTTTCTAAGTAATTAAACCGGAAAATTGTTGAATTTAAACCAAAAATTTGGGGAAGTTAAGTGCATGGAATTGGAATTTTCTTTTGAGGATTTGAGCGGGAAATTTTGGTCCGATTTTGGTGTTCTTGGTATGTATAGAATCATGGGAGGACGAGGATTCTAGTGATGTAAATTTTATCAAATTCCAAGACGTGGGATCGGGGCTCGGATTTGGCCGAATTTCGAGAATTGTGTTAAAATTTATATCTTTCGATTGGGTTTTGTTCCGTTAGCGTATATTGATGATGTTAATCTGATTTTGGTTAGATTGAGAGCATTTGGGAGCCAATTCATGGGGTAAGCGCATCGCGGAGTAGCTTTTGGTCTGTTTCGAGGTAAGTAACGATTGTAACTCTAAACTTGAGGGTATGACACCCCCGGAATTTGATATTGTTTTGGTAAATGAGGTGACGCACACGCTAGGTGACGAGCTTGAGGGCGTTCACCGATAGGGATTGTGACTTGGTCCGTCCTGTAGCGATTGTTAAGCCGCGTATTTGATTTCAAACCTTATGATCTCCTGTATTTCAGGAGTTTAAACTTGTTTATGGGCTGTGAGCCATGTTTGGGGCCTTGTACCGACTTGTTTAGACTTTCAGGGGTATTTTCCATGTTTGGGACCTTGTGCCGACCCTCAGAGGTACTTTTACACTATTCTACCACTATCCTGATAAAACATCTGTGAACTCAGTCATGTTTCCTACTTGTTGTTATTTTCACTGTTATCACACTGCTTTGAAAACTCTGAAAAGTATTTTGGGCTGAGTACCGTGAGTCTAAATGAATTGCCCAAGTGGCTTGTGAGGGCGACTGAGTCAGGCGTAGAGCCGAGTATGTGAGGATAGTTATGGGACGGGCTGCACGCCACAACAATATATATGTTATATACTACATGTGGGTCGGGCTTCACGTCGCAACAATATTGATTATATATATATATATATGGATCGGGTTGTACGCCGCAGCAATATATGATATATATATGGATCGGGCTGCACACCGTAGCATTATACATATTGGATCGGGCTGTACGCCGCAGCAGATATAGCGCTTGGGCTGAAGGAGCCCCTCCAGGAGTCTATACACCCCAGTGAGCGCAGTCGACTATTATATGGATCGGGCTGCATGCCGCAGCGTATGTTATATATGGAGCGGGCTGCCCGCCGCATCAGTTGTGTGCGTTTATGGTACTTGCTGAGTACGAGTGTTTAAGTGAGAGCATGAGATACTGATAGTGGAGTCACGAGTGACTGAGAGGCTTACCCGAGAGGCTTTATTGTGAGTGATACTGTGCCCGAGGGGCTTATATTTTATGAAAATGTTGTTTTCGCTCTACTTTACACTGAGCCTCTGATAAGAAATGTTGGATAAATGTTTTAATACGAGATTTTTAAATGGAAACTGGAGTTTTATGAAATATTCGAAATTATAGAATTCTTGACTTGATTTATTCATTTCCACTGTTATTCATTATATGGATTTACATGATTTAAATGCTCATCACTACACTCAAGTTTTTAGTTATATTGATTACTTACTGAGTTGGCGTACTCACGTTACTCCCTGCACCTCTGTGTGCAGATCCAGGTACCGGACCATCTCACTAGTTGATTTCCGGACGAGCTTGGAGTTGTTCTAGGATTAAGGTAGCTGCTCAGCATCCCCAGCTCACCTCCTTTCCTTCCCTCAAATCATAGTTTCTTTGGTCTTTTGTACCGCATACTTTTGTTGTAGCAAGCCACTATGTTGTACATTGTATTTTCAGTCTTAGATGCTCATGACAGTTGACTCCAGGTTTTGGAAAAGTGTGTATTTTGTTTCATCTCATTCTGCTATTTTAAAAGATGCTAATTTTAGGAAATTATGATATATATATTGATAGTCTGAAATGGTTGGCTAGCCTAGTTCCATGATAGGCGCCATCACGGCCGGTTTAGGAATTTGGGGTCGTGACAAGTTGCTATCAGAGCCTAGGTTACATAGGTCTCAACGGTCATGAGTAGGTTTAGTAGAGTCTTGCGAATCGATATGGAGACGTCTGTACTTTTCTTCGAGAGGCTACAAAACCATTAGGAACAATCTCATTTTCTTGAATTCTCTCGTGCCATTTGATTGATTCTTGAAATCTAAACTTCTGTTGTTTCATTCTCTCACAGATGGTGAGGACTCGCGCCACCGATCAGGGCGATCAGCCACCAACTAGACCAGTGAGGGGTCGAGACCGCGGTCGAGGCCGTGGTAGAGGTAGGGGCCAGCCCGTGCGGAAGCCAGGGAAGTATCAGTTGATCCCCCTACTATTCAGGATTAGGTTCCCGCCGCAGATGCTCCAACAGGACAGGCTTAGGCACCGGCAATGCCTATTGTTATTCGGGGTCTTCAGGAGACCCTGGCTCAGATCTTGACGGTGTGTACCACCCTTGTTCAAGCAGTTGCCGCTACTTCTCAGGCCGGGGGAGGCAGTCAGGTCCAGTTACCCGGACACCTGAGCAGGTTACTCAGGGCCATCAGACACCGGGGACGGTTCCAGCCCAGCTGGTTGCTCCAGTTCGGGACTTCGTGGTTCCGGCTATTCCAGAGGACGAGCAGCGTAGACTGGAGAGGTTTAGTAGACTACAGCCTCAAAAATTCAGTGGTGCTGAGGGCAAGGATGCCCAGGGTTTTCTGGATAAGCGTTAGAGGATACTGCGTACTGTTGGGATTTTGGAGACCAGTGGGGTCTCATTTGCTACATTTCAATTTTCTAGTGGTGCTTTCACTTGGTGGGAGTCTTTTGAGAGGCGTAGGCTTGTTGGATCAGCACCCCTCACCTGGCAGCAGTTCTCCACTATCTTCTTGGAAAAGTATGTACCCTAGTTTCACCGGGAGGAGCAGCGCAGGCATTTTGAGCAGCTGCGTCAAGGGGAGCTATCAGTGATGCAGTATGAGATGCAGTTTTTGGAGTTGGCTCGTCATGCCACCGAGTTGGTCCCTACTGATAGGGAGAGGATTAGGAGGTTTGTGGATGGCCTCACTTATTAGCTCCGCCTTTTCATGACCCGGGAGAGAGTATCAGATGCTACATTCGAGAAGATTGTTGATATTGCTTGAGATATTAAGTTGGTTTGCCGCTAGGAGAAGGTAGAGAGAGAGTCCAAGAGGCCTTGTGGATCGGGTGGTTCTAGTGGTGCTCCTTCCGGGGGGCAGTTTCAGCATGGTAGAGGCCGTTCATTCAGGCCTCCTCGGTCAGACCGCCCAACCCTTAGTGGTGCATCTTCGGGTCATGGTCCCCGCGGTTTTCAGCTAGACCATTCTTCATTCGGTTCCCTTCCAGCCCAGAGTGCAGCTCGAGCACCTTCAGTTCAGGGTTCTTCTATGCATGGTTCTCCTAGTGGCCATTTTGACGCCAGGGGTTCATTTCAGTCCCAGTCTCTAGCTCTAGGGAGTTGTTATGAGTGTCGAGAGTTCGGGCATATGAGGAGGCAGTATCCTCATCTTCTTGGAGGTCTATCTCAGCTGAGGAGCCAGCCCTCGACTTCAGCACCCAGTTACTTCACCACTCGCCCAAGCAGCCAGGGGTGGTAGTTAGTCATCTAGAGGCCGCCCTAGAGGGGGAGGTCGAGCAGGTGGAGGTCAGGCCCGTATGTATGCCTTTCCATCCAGGCCAGATGCTATGGCCTCCGATGCAGTGATCACAGGTATTGTCTTAGTCTGTTTCCGAGATGCTTTGGCTTTATTTGACCGTGGTTCTACATATTCCTATGTTTCTTCATATTTTTCCCATTTTATGGATATGCCCCGTGAGTCTGTAGTTACCTCTGTTCATGTGTCGACTCCGGTGGGTGATATTGTTGTTGTGGACCGTGTGTATCGGTCGTGTGTGATATCTATTGGGGGTCTGGAGACCCGAGTGGACCTACTGTTACTCAGCATGGTCGATTTTGATGTGATATTGGGCATGGATTGGTTATCTCCATGTCATGTTGTTATGATTGTCATGCTAAGACCATGACCTTAGCTATGCCAGGATGTCCGAGGGTTGAGTGGAGAGGTTCTTCTGATTATGTGCCTAGCAGGGTGATTTCCTACCTGAAGGCTCAGCGTATGGTTGAGAAGGGGTGTTTACATATCTGGATTTTGTGAGGGATGTCAGTGGTGAGACTCCCGCTATTGATTCGGTTCCTGTGGTCTGTGACTTTCCGGACGTGTTTCCTGCAAACCTGCCAGTCATGCCACCTGACAGGGATATTGATTTTGGTATTGACCTGGTGCTAGGCACCCAGCCTATTTCTATTCCACCTTATCGTATGGCACTAGCGGAGCTAAAGGAATTAAGGGAGCAGCTTCAGGAACCCCTAGATAAGGGGGTTCATTCGGCCTAGTGTGTCACCTTAGGGTGCACCAATGTTGTTTGTAAAGAAGAAGGATGGTTCTATGCGTATGTATATTGATTATCGGCAACTGAATAGAGTTACAGTGAAGAACCAGTATCCATTGCCTCGTATAGATGACTTGTTTGATCAGTTGCAGGGTGCCAGGGTATTTTCCAATATTGACTTGCGTTCCGATTATCATCAGTTGAAGATTCGGGGGGCCAGACATCCCGAAGACTGCTTTCAGGACTAGATATGGTCATTATGAGTTCCTGGTTATGTCCTTCGGGCTGACCAATGCCCCAGCAGCCTTTTATGCACTTGATGCACATCGTATTTCAGCCTTATCTGGATTCTTTCATCATCGTGTTTATTAACAATATCTTGGTGTATTCCCGATCTCGGGAGGATCATGAGCAACATTTGAGAGTTGTGCTTCAAACCTTGAGAGAGAAGAGATTGTATGCAAAATTTTTGAAGTGTTAGTTCTGGCTTGCTTCAATAGCATTCTTGGGGCACGTGGTGTCCAGTGAGGATATTCAGGTTGATCCGAAGAAGGTAGAGGCGGTGCAGAGTTGGCCTATACCGTCATCAGCTACTGAGATTCGCAGTTTCCTTGGTTTGGCAGGGTACTATCGCCGATTCGTAGATGGGCTTTCATCTATTGCAGCACCTATGACCAGACTGACCCAGAAGGGTGCTCAGTTCAGGTGGACTGAGGAGTGTGAGGAGGTCTTTTAGAATCTCAAGTCAGCTTTAACTACAGCTCCGGTATTGATTTTGCCTACGGGTTCAGGTTCTTATACAGTTTATTGTGATACCTCGAGAGTTGTCCTTGGAGCGGTTTTGATGCAGGATGGTAGGGTGATTGCCTACACATCCAGACAGTTGGAGGTGCATGAGAAGAATTATCCAGTGCACGATCTTGAGCTAGCAGCTATTGTCCACGCCTTGAAGATTTGGCGTCACTATTTGTATGGAGTGCATTGTGAGACTTCCACTGATCACCGTAGTTTGCAGCATTTGCTTAAGCAGAAGGATCTGAATTTGCGTCAGAGGAGGTGGTTGGAGCTTCTCAAAGACTATGACCTCACTATTTTGTATCATCCGAGGAAGGCCAATGTAGTGGCCGATGCCTTGAGTCGCAGAGCAGAGAGTTTGGGGAGTTTAGCCTACCTTCCAGTAGCAGAGCGACCTTTAACACTTGATGTTCAGGCTTTAGTATGTCAGTTGGTGAGATTGGATCTATCAGAGCCTCCGCGATTATTGGCTTGTGTAGCCTCCAGGTCTTCTCTTTATGATCAGATTAGAGCACGCTAGTATGATGATCCATATTTGCTTGTTCTTCAAGACAGGGTCCGTCGCAATGATGCCAGGGATGTGGTTATTGGTGATGATGGGTTCATGAGGATGCAGGGCCGGATTTGCGTGCCCAATGTAGATGGGCTTCGAGATTTAATTCTAGCTGAGGCCCATAGTTCGCGGTATTCCATCCATCCGGGTGCCGCAAAGATGTATCAGGATCTGAGACAACATTATTGGTGGAGGCGGATGAAGAGAGATATTGTTGAGTTTGTGGCTCGGTGTCTCAACTGTCAGCTAGTCAAGTATGAGCACCAGAGACCAGGTGGATTGCTTCAGAGATTTGATATTCCGGAGTGGAAGTGGGAGCGAGTCACCATGGACTTTGTAGTTGGACTCCCTCGGACTTGGAGGACGTTTGATTCTATATGGGTTATTGTGGATCGTCTGACCAAGTCCGCGCACTTCATTCCTGTTGGTACTACTTATTCTTCGAGCGGTTAGCTGAGATTTATATCAGAGAGATTTTCCGATTGCATGGGGTTCCAGTTTCTATCATTTCTGACAGAGGTACTCAGTTCACATCTCATTTTTGGAGAGTCGTACAAAGAGAGTTGGGTACTCAGGTTGAGTTGAGCACAATATTTCATCCTAATACCGACGGGCAGTCGGAGCGTACTATTCAGATTTTGGAGGATATGTTGCGTGCCTGTGTCATTGATTTTGGGGCTTCATGGGACCAGTTTCTGCCACTCGTGGAGTTTTCATATAATAATAGTTATCAGTCGAGTATCCAGATGGCTCCGTATGAGGCTTTATATGGTAGGAGGTGCAGATCTCCGGTTGGTTGGTTTGAGCCGGGCGAGGCTACGCTATTGGGCACAGACTTGGTTCAGGATGCGTTGGGTAAGGTGAAGTTGATTCAGGAGCGGCTTCTAGGAAGAAGAGTTATGCGGACCGGAAGGTCCGAGATGTGTCTTTCATGGTTGGGAGAAGGTGCCGCTGAAGGTGTCACCCATGAAGGGTGTTATGAGGATCGGGAAGAGCGAAAAGCTGAGTCCCCAGTTCATTGGGCCATTTGAGGTGGTCCAAAGGATTGGGGAGGTGGCATATAGGCTTGCTATGCCTCCCAGCTTATCGAGTATTCATCCGGTGTTCCATGTTTCGATCCTCCGGAAGTATGTTGGTGACTCGTCTCATGTTTTGGACTTCAACACGGTTCAGCTCGAGGGTGATATGTCATATGAGGTAGAGCCATTGGCTATTTTGGGTCATCAGGTTAGAAAATTGAGGTCTAAGGATATAGCTTCAGTGAAGGTTCAGTGGAGAGGACATCCGGTGGAGGATTCCACCTGGGAGACGGAGCGGGAGATGCAGAAAAGATATCCTCACTTATTCGAGACTCCAGGTATATTTCTAGACCTATTCGAGGACGAACGTTTGTTTAAGAGGGGGAGGATGTAACGACCCTACCGGTTTTCAGTGTGGTTAGCCCCGTTTCCCCTGTTTCTGCCTTATTGTATGTTTCTTAGCCTATTTATGTTGTGTTGGGTCGGTTGGTTCGGGTTCGGAGTGGTCGTGGTGAGAATTGAGACACTTTGTCTCTTAAATTAGCTTAATTGTTGAAAAAGTCAACTAGGAGTTGACTTATTGGTAAACGACCTCGGAGTGAGGATTTTATAGATCGGATAGATTCGTTAGGTGATTTGGGACTTAGGAGTGTGTTCGGAATGAAGTTTTGATGTCCGATGTAGAATTAGGCTTGAATTGGCGAAAGTTAGTTTTTGGAAATTTCCGGTCGGCAGTGGAAAATAGGCTATCAGGGTCGGAATGGAATTCCAGAAGTTGGAGCAGGTTCGTAATATCATTTTGGATATGTGTGCAAAATTTCAGGTCAATCGAATGTGTTTTGGTTGGTTTCGGCATCATTGGAAAAGTTTAGAAGTTTCAAAGTTCATAGGCTTGAATTTGATGTAATTTTGGTGTTTTCGTGTTGTTTTTGGTCTTTCGAAGGATCGATTAAGTTTAAATGATGTTATGGGGTGTTTTGGTAGGATTGGTTGAGGTTCCGGGGGCCTCGGGTGTATTTCGGATGCTCAAACGGGCACCTTTTGGCCTTAAGGAGTCTGCTGTTTTTTGGTCTTTTAGCAGCAGTGAAGAAGCGATCGCGTGGATTCATCCGCAATCGCGTAGAGTAAAAGAGTGGGGCAGGAATTTTGTTCTATGCAATCGCTTGTTAAGGATTTCGATCACATAGGTTGGTCAGGTGAAGCAGTGCGATCGCGTGGACTTTGGTGCGATCGCGTAGAGGTTCTGAGGCACGTGTGTGGGATGGAGATTTGTTCTATGCAATCGTGTGTGTTGGTATGCGTATATTGATGGGTTTTCGATTTGGTTTTGTTCCGTTAGCGTATATTGATGATGTTAATCTGATTTTGGTTAGATTCGGAGCATTTGGGAGCCAATTCGAGGGGCAAGCGCATCGTAGAGTAGCTTTTTGGCTGTTTTGAGATAAGTAACGATTGTAACTCTAAACCTGATGGTATGAAACCCCCGGTATTTGATATTATTTTGGTAAATGAGGTGACGCACACGCTAGGTGACGAGCGTGGGGGAGTGCACCGATAGGGATTGTGACTTGGTTCGTCCCGTAGCGACTGTTAAGCCGCGTATTCGATTTGAAACCTTATGATCTCTTGTGTTTCAGAAGTTTAAAATTGTTTATGGTCTGTGAGCCAAGTTTGGGGCCTTGTGCCGACCTGTTTAGACCCTCAGGGGTATTTTCTATCATGACCCAAATCGATGGGCCGCGACGGGCACCCGATACCTTACTCGACCGAGTACCAACATAACGTATCTTTCTTATTACATTATCATATACACGTGACATAAGGGCCTAATAGGCCAACATAATCATTTACAAACTCAAAACATAGGCCGACAAGGCCGTACAATCTATCATGTATACGACATATGTCTACAAGCCTCTAAGAGTATATAAATGTCATAAAGGTCGGAATAGAGTCCCACCATACCAAACAATACCCGTCTAAATCATACTAACCAAACAAGCGACTCCGAAGAAAATGGAGCGCACCAACATCTTCCGCTGAGCTGATAGCCTACCTGGAGGGCTCTCGACCTGTCTATCGGGACTTACGGGCATGAAATGCAGCATCCCCAGGCAAAAGGGACGTCAGTACGAATAATGTACCAAGTATGTAAGGCACATAATGTACATAAGAGACATGGAAGAAATATAGAGTACATGACTCAACCTGTAAGTCGAAATAACTTTGTAAATCATAAATCATTTTTAGCAGCATGCATATGCGTATGAATGTCATGTCGTTCATAGGTATATGTTTCATAACATCATCAGCCTCTCAGGGCATCCCATCATATCATATCAGCCACTGTGGAAAAAATCATCATCATATACCAGTTGATCAGGTGGTGGTGCGTATATAACGCCATAACCTTTCCCATATCCCATATACATATATATACATACAATATATGCATATATAACGCCATTGAATATACATACATATATACGCGTATATAACGCCGTTTGAATCATATTTCAGCCACTGTGGGCAACATCATCATCATATACCAGCTGATCAGGTGGTGGTGCGTATATAACGCCGTAACCTTTTCCCATATCCCATATACATATATTTACATATATACGCATATATAACGCCATCTGGTCATGGGTCAATGTGCATATGTAAATGCATATGAAATACGTCAATAAAATCACTCGGTACGTCATAAGGCCATTATGCCTCTGATTAATATCATGAAATAAACTTTACCAATATACGTATTTTCGAGACCCATGAACAGAAGATAATGATAATTCACATGGGGAATCAAGGATATAGACACCCCTAGTATTTCTATGAATATAGTAATTTATGAAAAAAATGAGTTTGCTCGTTTCTTCCGTATAATTTGGACCATGCCAAAAGAAAGAAGGGATGGCCTTAACATACCCGGACTCCCTAAGAAATTGAGAACTGTGCCGCAGAATCCAACAATATATCTATGGCATGTAGGCTTTTTATGCTTCACTTTTATTGTTGATGATTTTGTGCATTTGTTGCTGAAAATAACGTATCCTTTTTATATTTATGTACACAAACATGAAACAATGGAGGTTTCTGAAGCTTTCTAGTCAAACAGTTAGAGAAAAGAATAATATATAGTACTTTGGTGATTTTCTTGTAGTACATTTTTGGAAGGGCCATATAGTTGTTTCCACAGAGAATTTGTAAGTGGAAGATTTTAGTTTCACTTCCACATAGGAAAGATGCCTATAGTTTAAAAAACTGTATCTTGTTTATCCAAGAAATTGAACTTGTTTATCCAAAAATGTGTACGTGTAAACAAGGAATTTCATGCCTTATGACTCATCAAGTCTCTTAATGCCACCTTGGGCTTAGATTGATGCCAATTGGCAGCCTAGAGAGGTTCTTTATCCACTTAATTATAATTATCCCCACAATTAATTAATTATCTGCATAATTAAGAATTTACTCAAATTACTTAAAATACTACTCACTTTTAACATACTTTATACACTTTACTATCATGGTCATATAGTACTTTGTATGATACTAGTCCACAAATAACGGGTATTCTTGCTCGGCCCATATTTTATCCCAACATGCTAAACTTGGACGAAAATTCATTTCCTTGACTTGCTACCCCTCTCACTTTCACGAATTTACTCATCACTTGCTTGAAATAGCATAATCCTTATAATCTCCAAATAATCTTTTCCTTGAACTGATGTCAATTACCTTACGAAAAATTCAACATACAATACTACAGGGTGCAATACCATCGTAATTTAATACTGCGAGACGTAATATTGATGCAATATTGCGGGGCGTAACATTTTCCATGTTTGGGGCCTTGTGCCGACCTGTGTAGACCCTCAGAGGTACTTTTACACTATTCTACCACTATCCTGATAGAACATCTGTGAACTCAGTCATGTTTCCTACTTATTGTTATTTTCATTGTTATCACACTGCTTTGAAAACTCTGGAAAGTATTTTTGGCTGAGTCTCGTGAGTTGAGATGAATTGCCCAAGTGGCTTGTGAAGGCGACTGATCCAGGCTGAGAGCCGAGTATGTGAGGGTAGTTATGGGATTGGCTGCACGTCGCAGCAATATATATGTTAAATACTACATGTGGGTCAGGCTGCAAGCCGCAGCGATATATATATATATATATATATATATAGGATCGGGCTATACGCCGCAACAATATATGATATATATATGTATCGGGGTGCATGCCTCAGCAATAACATATTGGATCAGGCTGCACGCCGCAACAGATATAGCGCTTGGGCTGAACGAGCCCCTCCAGGAGTCTGTACACCCCTAGTGAGCTTCAGTCGACTATTATATGGATCGGGCTGCACGCCGCAGCGTATGTTATATATGGATCAGGCTGCACGCCGCAACAGTATATATATATATATATATAAATGTAGTGGAGCGGGCTTCCCGCCACAGCAGTTGTGTGCGTTCATGGTACTTGCTGAGTACGAGTGTTTAAGTGAGCATGAGATACCGATAGTGGAGTCACGAGTGACTGAGAGGCTTACCTGAGAGGCTTTATTGTGAGTGATACTGTGCCCGAGGGGCTTATATTTTATGAAAATGTTGTTTTCGCTCTTCTTTACACTGAGCCTCTGATAATAAATGCTGGATAAATGTTTTTATACGAGATTTTTAAATGAAAACCCGAGTTTTATGAAATATTCAGAATTGTAGAATTCCTGACTTGATTTATTCATTTCCACTGTTATTCATTATATGGATTTACATGATTTAAATGATCGTCACTACACTCAAGTTTTTAGTTACATTGATTACTTACTGAGTTAGTGTACTCACGTTATGTCACACCCCGAGCCTAGTGGTGAGACCGGAACCTAGTGGCTACCTATTCTTGGATAATGTGCGATGCAAAATATAAAACTAAATGGAGACTAATGCTGACTTATGTCAACATAAAGCTGGGCCGGCAAGGCCGTCATAATTACTACAACTGACAAGCCAAGAAAATATACGTACAGGGCCTACAAGCCCAACATACTGCACTAACCGACATGATATGTCTACAAGCCTCTACTGATGGATACACTGTGATCGGAGCAGCTCCCCGAACTATTCATAATATATATATATATATATATATATATATATATATATATATATATATATATACACAAGATGTACATAAGGCTCTAGACCTAGCAACTCCGAAAGGAATGGAGCTTACCGATCAAGCTGAACTCGGGCAACACTTAATGATGAGGTCTACCCGTCTGTCTGTCTGAACCTGCACGCGTGAAATGGAGCGCCCCCAAAAAAGGGACGTCAGTACGAAATAATGTACCGAGTATGTAAGGCAATATACTGAAAGCTGAAACTGAACTGATAATATAATAACGACAAGTTGCTGGAAGTCAAAGATAATCTGAAGATATACTTACCTGTTGATACTGACTCAAATCTCTTAATATAGTAAGTAAAATAGTTGTTCGGCCCTATAAGGCTCGGTGTATATATATATATATATATATATATAACTTCTATGCCGTAGTAGGCTCGCTCATAGGCGCTCGGCCATACTAGGCTCTATATCTCGACCAACTGGGCTCGCTCAAAGGCGCTCGGCCACAGTAGGCTCGGTATATAACTTACCATCTGATCGGAGGTTGCCCAATAGGGGCCTGCCCATCGATTATAGCTTGATGGTAATGAAAATAATGTATATATAGACTCTTTGCTCTCTTGACTGGAAGAAGAAAATACGCAAATATATATGAAGTCGCGATAAAGAAAATATTGTAACTTGCGAGACTAGGAAAATATACGTCAATTCCGGAGGGACTATGCCAAAAGTAAATGAGATAGGCCAAACACCTAATCTGTATCCAAGTTGGATTAAAAACTTTAATTTTTGTTCTTGATAGGCGAAATATTTAGATTATCTTATGGAGGTAGTTTTAATCCTCCTATTGCATCCTTATCAAATCTTCCGCATGGAAGAATAAATCACACAAAGAACATTAAACTTGAGATTTTTAAAAAAAAGGATGTTTTTATTTCTAATTCAAACACTTACTTTATAAAGTGAAGCCACTGTCAAAGCACTACATATTTCCTCTAACGTTTATCATTTGGATTATTGAGAGAACTAATGAACAACGATAGAGATGTCGACTTATCAGCTTTTGATAAATTTTCTTTATGCCTCGTTATCAAACATATGTAAATTGCGAGATCATACCAAAATGAAGGAAGAGCTTAGCCTTAATATACCTGGAGTAGGGAAAAAATCTGTATGATATCCTTGGAAAAAAAGTTACACCGTACTTCTTTAGAACCGCAAAATTTTACGTTGCTACGGTTTTAACAATTCTCGTTGGAATTGTTTTGTTGCAAGAAATATATTTATAGAGCTTGCTTGATTGATGTAGTGTTTGTCTGAAATTGTTGAGTTAGGAAAATGTTGGAAGAAATTCTGTTGGAAATCTTGCTAATTTGATGTAACATGTGTTTGAATGGTTGAAAGGAAAAATGGTTTGAAAATGGTTGAATTAGGAAAATCTTATTTTGTTTTAACTCCAATGAAGCCCAACACCAAATGTGTTACACGTAACTACACAAGATGTCACATTTTAATTAATAACATTAGTCACCTATTTTAATGGAGGGGCTGCCACCCATGCCACTTAGTCATCATCATATATACCCCTAATTAATTAGGTGATATCCCATTATCCAATAATTAGCTAATTACCCACATAATTAAAAATTGTCTCAAATTACCTAGAATGCTACTCACTTTTAATATACTTTATACACCTTACTATCATGGCCATGTGGTACCTTGTATAGCACTAGTCCATAAATACAGGGTATTATAGCTTAGACCGTATTTTAGCCCAAAGTGTCAAATTTCGACGAAATTCATTTTCTTTGATTCGCTCACTCTCTCACCTCCATGAATTTAATTATCCCTTGTTTGAAATAGTACAATCCTTATAATCTCCAAATAATCTTTTCCTTGGACTTATTTTAATTACCTTACGACCAATTCAACGTGGAATAAACCCATGGTGCAACATCGTCGTAATTTAATACTGCGAAGCGTAACATCATCGTAATGTAATAATGTCGGACGTAACATCGACGTAATATTACGGGGTGTAACATCATTCCCCCTTTTGTAACATTCGTCCTCGAATGTTGGTTGATGCACTTATCATTCTCATAACCCATAGCTCTTGCGAGTACTTTAATATTCTCCTTTATATTTAGGTAACTGTTCCTTGAATAAATCCAAAGGCCAGGGCACTCCCCCCTTTAGGCCTCTTTCCCATGCCATGACTTGTGATCAAATTCCTTCCAATCTCGTAACGGTTTCTACCTCCTATCATGCAGCCTCTACGATACTAGCCTTGTAAGTGTGCCTATGCGACGCTTTTCTCCTTTTTCCTCCAGCTTTTAGCCAATCTCTAGGCCTTATTTTTTAAACATATACAAGGCTTAATAGGATGCCTCTCTGGGCATCTATAGGTGTACTGAAGTTCTTCACTTGGTACTTTGTAGAATTTGCGAATATGGCTATATCTTATTTTATGGACCTGCTTAGCCATTCGTATGACTTGCATCTACGTAGGTCATACTATACCATAATTCTTACTTCGATTTATCGTTACTAAGGTCTGCAACCAACTCCAGGTTACTCTCGTTGCTTATCCTTAAGACTGATAGTCTAATCTAATCTCATACTGTTAAACTTTTATCCATCTATTGTTGATTCACCTTAATATTGATCTATAATCTACCGTGATAACATAACTTTTTATGTAACACTGCCGCTAAGGTTCACGTTTCATCAGGGGACATCTGAAATGATTAGACTGATCCACCTAGGGCGATACCATGCTTTCATAACCGTATCTCATAGCATCCCAATGTGATTCACCTTGAGTGGGTATTTTAATCCCGTCCAATTCATGAGGTCCCTTTCTTTTCTTCGTCAGATCATTACTCAATCGAAGGCCCAAACGTCATCCTTTATCTAATACAATTACACCCTCATTCTATTACCAGGGTAGCATTCCATCTATTCTGAATGCTATTAGTCTTAGATTCCTTTTGAGTTCATTCATGCTATAGTGAGCTTTGTATAACTTAGAAAAACCATATGCTCTTCTTGTTTTCATGGGTTTAATCCTGAGGACTTATCCATTTTCATTACCTTCTCACTCGCCCGTTCTTATCCTGACTCCTGTCTTCTAGAACCTTGTCGCTCCACCATACAATAGCTTGCGACCTACACATATCTATTTATATTACTTGCAACCTTTCAACTTGCTTGCATCATAAATTTCCTTATGTTATTTTTGGAACATCAAGCGAGACATCATATCATCTCTAACTCTTCTCTACTCTCTTAGTCAGGCTTTTTGATACCTAGACCATAGTCTGGAAGATATGCTACTGACGATGCCGCTATCATTCATGGATACCGAATACGCACGCTTCTAGCGTTTTATCCTAAGTATGAACTATTCACGATATTCTGCCTTTGAGTATCTCGTACGTTGTTCACCTTTACCTTATATACCTTAAAATATCTCATCATATCTTCTATCTCTTTCATGACCTCCTTTCCACCTAGGCGTAATTCACGTCCATAACTTGAAGTTGTATTATAATACTTGCACCTCTAGTTCATACACAATCTAGTGCGAGCTTCATACTGACTTCTTGTGAGGCTGGTACTTCTTCTAACTAGCTTTATCGTAGAGCCGTTATAAAATATAGTTGTTGTATTATCTCTCTTGTACCTTTGATATTAAGATAAATTCTGCAATATTCTCAATCACGATTTCTATACTTCTCTGGGTCCGACAATCAAACTCCTGATTTACTTTGTTGATGTAACTCTTTAATTTCCTCTTCCTTATGATTAGCCTTTATGTAGGCTTATGCTCGTGGTATTGCTTTAGCCCTTTCATGGATGCTATGGAATGTTCAGGATACAATCTTCTAACAATTCAATTCTTTGTCTATGACCTGGACTCAATTCTTTCTTTTAACTTATATCAGAATCTTCTACGACTGTATGATCGTCAACATATATGTTGCATCGCTTATGCGAACTCTTAAGTATGTTTGTAACATAACTAATTCAGGATCATTGATCGCATAATTCCTTCCGTTCCTTCTCGGCTTCCTTTAAACGTAAGCAATTACTTTCCCTGGTCTTTCTGCCTCCTTGTTGCGTCCATACTTAGCTTGTCTTAGTTTCCATGTATGCCGGAATTTTCTTTCAACTTCATATGATCTCAAGTATTACTTTGGATTTTTACTTCTCGTCCATTAGCCTCAGTAGGTTCTTCTTTCTTACGGAGAACGTTCAATGTTGTTGTGAAACTGTTGTTACAAGACCATTTCCTCTTTAGGTCACTGAGTTTAGGTTGAAGCCTTCTTCATTTTCCTTAGCTAGTCTTTCATTGTAGTGCTTAGGGAAGACCCTCTGATTCCTGTAAAGCTGTGAGCTTATTATATTGCATACTTGACCGACCTTCTGATGTCCTTCCTTGCCTATACTTACCCGTAGTTACTTACCTCCACGTCTTTGTGCTTGTAGGGTTGCTTCTGAATTGATATTTTGACTATCTTCCTAGTGGCACTCTCCGTTATTTCCGTAACACTCATACGGTACCTTTTTAACTTCCCCAACTCCTATATGAATATATCTCAAGTATTATAATGTCATTACTGCGAGGCTGAATTCCCAATGTTGGGGTTCACTTTGTTTATCTTGCACGGTCTATTGATTTGTTTGTATCCTCTTATCTAGCCATAACTAGGCTCGACCTGTATCAACTACTATCTACCCTTTGGCCCATTCTCATGTCAATATTCCACGTAATCTTTCTTGGTTTATTTTCTTTGTCTTAACTTACCTCTCGCACTAGCTCCTTATTTATCAATAATATCCCAGGCAGGAACCCTTACTTCCTTTCCTTGACGTCATGTTTGCATAATGTTCTGGAATTGTAGCATATCTATAGGATTTGAATGAGTGCAATTTCATCCCTTTCTCATTTTCATCGCATTCTTTTTTTTCCATTCCATAGTTACTAGAACCACTTAATTCTGATTTAATATCATGTCACTTTATATTCCCCCTCCACGGGAGTACTAAGATTTAGTGATATGATAATCTACGTATAGGTGTTTTTACCTCTTCATCTTTGGCATCTTTTCATATTATCGAAGACACTTACTCGCCTCGCGGTAATCCTTCTATACCAAGGATAATAAATTTCCTTACTCGCGAGGCTGACACTTAGTGTAACTAGCACATAGAATCCCTTAAGCTTAACTTTACTCACATTGCTTGCTTTAGGGAAGAGTCTTCCTGAATGACCTTTAAAGGGTATTCTTCTGTCGTCCATTCTATTATTGTCGAAACGCAATATCTAAAATTCTTTTGATGCCGACTATTATCAGATCACTCGGTCCCTAATTCATGTTTAGTTTATCTTGTTCACCAACCCATACTGATTCCTATTACTCTGGGGTTTAACTTTCCTTCTGGTAATCGCGCTAGAGTTACGAACTTATTTCTCAAAGTGAGGACATTACTGTATGGCCTATACTCTTGTTGTCCTAAGGCCTGTCACCTCTCGTCTCTTCCTTCACTTGACTATAGATTCTATAATATTATTATCTTTTGATCTACCGTTGACATCCATGTATCATATCTTACTCATAATGCTTCATTAACTCTTTTCTTATTTCCCACTAACATTTATGCCTATCACTTTATTCTGAAAACTTGAACAAGACATTCTTTTGCTTTTAGCTCCCCTTTGCTCCATCCAGTGGCTCTTCGGGTTGCTTAACGTTCTCTCTCTACTAGGACGCGAGCCACACTAAGGTAATATTTATCCCTTCAAGGCTTCCAGTGCCTATCTTTGTAGTACTCATATCCAGGTGTACTATTTTAAAGTGCACCATCTGGGTGTCTCACAAGGAGATCTATTAGCACATTTGCAATATTCTTTGGAAATGTCAACTAACTCAAACAATCCATTCACTATTTTGGGTTATTCTAACCCCAGTCGGATCCTGCTCTTAAACCATATCCGTTATCTCCCATAGGGCGTGACTGAGATAGGTGTGGCTGATTGTACGTACATCTATTACTGTTGAAGGTAATTCAAAATGCTTATGTCTCCCTTCCTGAATGGTAAATAATGACAATCTTTATTAACTGGGTACCTCATACCCTTCTTCACCTTGTTTCTTTTACTTGCTGCAACTTGTGTCTAACTTCCGGTTCCATTATTCCTTTTTACCATAAGAGTGGATAAGTATTCTTTCTGAAAAGCTCCTTATCAAGAATCGCACATATTTTAGTACACGCATGATCTGCTGAAGACCTCACATTTACTCATCATAAGCAAGATGCAAAATCGAGTTCCTCTAACTCAACACTTCCACATCTATATATCTTATCAATCGTCTTTCTGAATGTAGGCATCATCTTATTACGAATAAAATAGAAGTTTGGAATTTGAATTCTTATAAGTGAGCTCTACCACACGATCTAGAGTAAGAAGAAAGAGTGACAGTCCTAAATGCGATGTAGCCTCCTGCTTATAAGTGTGGTGCACAACACACCTATAAACAAGACTCTACTAGACACGGCTTGTAGACTCCCAAGGACAGAATTGCTCTGATACCACTTATGTCACACCCTGAGCCTGGGGGTGAGACCAGAACCTAGTGCCTACCTATTCTTGGATAATGTGCGATGCAAAATATAAAACTAAATGGAGACTAACACTGACTAATGTCAACATAAAGCTGGGCCGGCAAGGCCTTCATAATTACTACAACTGACAAGCCAACAAAATATACGTACAAGGCTACAAGCCCAACATACTGCACTAACTGACATGATATATCTACAAGCCTCTACTGATGGATACACTGTGATCGAAACAGCTCCCCGAACTACTCATAATATATATATATATATATATATATATATATATATATATATATATATATATATATATATATATATACAAGATGTACATAAGGCTCTAGACCTGGCAACTCCGAAAGGATGCTGTTTGGGTGAGGAAGAGTGTTAAAGCACGAAGGGTGATGTCGTGCATTGTTTGCTATTGTGAGGAAAGAGTGTAGAGCACGAAGGGTGATGCCGGGAATTGTTTGATATTGTGAGGAAAGAGTGTAAAGCACAAAGGGTGATGCCGTGTCGTACGATGTACCATTCCGTACAAATATTCATTGATTATACTTNCAAGTTTGTGATTTCTGATCCTTATTGATATTTTGGCCTTGTTGTTCCTTTTTTATTTGAGATTTCTTATATGAAATTGTTATCTCCCCACAGCGTGTTCCCCTTCCTTTATTGATTGATTACTTCATTTATTTCTTTTCCGTTGTGTATATATATATTCGAACTGCACAGGTTTACTTGGTAGTCCGGTCCTAGCCTCGTCACTACTTCGCCAAGGTTAGGCTAGGCACTTACTCACCACATGGGGTCGGTTGTGCTGATACTGCACTCTGTGCTCTTTTGCACAGATCCAGGTCTTGGACAGCAGCAGTAGTGCAGGAGCAGGCCTTCAGTCCAGCGAGATACCGAGGTAGCCTTGCAAGCGTCCGCAGGCCCGGTGTCTCTTCTATCTATTATTTCAGTCTGTTATCTCATTGTACTCGAGAAAAACAGTTGTGTTTTCTTCAGACGATTGTATTTAGTACTCTTAGTAGTTCGTGATTGTGACACCAGTCTTGGGTAGAGGCTTATGTTGAATTTTCCGCATTTCTTTTCAGTTTTTCTACAATTTAAGACTTCCGCTTTATTATTAAATTCCATTGTTTTCATGCGATTGCTGAAAATTGTGAAATGAGGTAACGTGTTAATGAAAAAGGTAATTAAGGTTTGGCTTGCCTAGATTCCACTAGTAGGCTCCATCACGACTCCCGAGGGTGAGAAATCCGGGTCATGACACAAAGCCTCCTGGACCATAGGCATGGGACGGGTAGTGCACGCATTGGATATGGTTTAAAATCGAACTAGAGCGCCTTTAAGTAACAACTTCAACATAGAAATTGGGTAGCATGAGATAATAGTCTGTGCCCGCTGAATAGTATGAGCAACCCTTACCATAAGGGAGTTGCGAAGTATTATTTATGTTGCATGGGATGATCCTTTAGGCTAAAAAATTTAGGACCCCACCTCCCTTTCTTTATATGCTTGTTATTTATAATTAAATATTTAATATAGACCAGTGTCGTTGTACATTTGTAGTCTTTTAGATTTGTACCGACTATTTATTTTTATGTGTTACAGTAAAAGTCTTTAATTTTTATATTTTTTCTTTGCTTATTTGATCACCTTGCTTAATTACAAAATCCACATAGTTTAAATTCGGCCAGGACCCACAATAGTGGACCTCGAAGAGTGCCTAACACCTTCTCTTTTAGGTAATTTGAGCTCTTACCTGATCTTTAGTGACACAGACTAGTCAAACAGAGTTATTTTCCAATAGGTGTCCTAACGCACCTTAAAAATCATTAGGTGGAGACTCTTCTCTTTTATTACCTCCTTTAAGGAGTTGCCACACGTTGAAACCCGCTTTCACGAGAAAACAGGGCGCGACAGTACTCCTACTACACTTTTGCATATTTTTTATGGAGATCCGGGTACTGGAGGTAGCGGACCTCATGAGTGAGCTTGTGACGGATCGAGAGGATTCAAGGTAGTGTTGCATAGATGCTACGGACAATTGGAGTCCCCTTCTATTATTTTATTGCCATTGTATTACTTTAAAATAATATTGTAGTTATTGAATCTCATTATGTATTATGATTAGAGCCCATGACTCAGTATTACCTGATTTTGGGAAGTTGACTTATGTACTTATATTTTGGCTTCATTGAGATTTAATTCCAGATTTTATGTTAAAATTCTGAGTTGTTATATCTTATTTCAATATTTTGTATCATTGTGTGCTTGACTTACCTAGTCTTAGAGGTTAGGTGTCATCATCGTTGGTGAAATTTTTGGGTCGTGACAATATTAGTTCCGGGTTGTGTCTCAAGTATAGTAAATATTTCCCTCTTCTTAGAAGCTCCATAGACATATGTTAGTATGATGGATAGTATTATGCTTGTAGTTAGACTTGGTTAGTCTGTAGAGTTGGGCGAATACCGTGCATTTCTAATTTTAACATTTTGATTATAATTTAAATGAAAATTTCTATTTGGACTTAACTTGACCTTGTTATTGCTTAGTAAGTTATTAAATGGATTTGGGGACAATTATCGTCATTCTCTATTTTATAAGATATTATTTATGTGGTTCCTTAGCAACATATTCCTGTCGCACCAGGTTGGATTTGGGGCATGACAAATATTGACGGGAAAGGTGAAGTTCATAAGTACTTCACAAGGAATGCTATGAAAATTGCAAAATATCCGAACATGTTTCTGGCTTCAAGAAACATCTGATATCCATGTGTCAGATTAACAGTGAAATATACACAATATATTTGATAATGGATCATAAAAGATAACCAAAGAAAATTTAGTTGTGTCACGGGGCTCCAAGAAAGGAGCATTATATGCAACCACAATACAAGATATTACAGTACTAGTTGACTATGACTGTGAATCAGAATTGTGGAACCGGAGGCTCAGCATATGAATGAGAATGGAATGAAGTTTTTAACATCTAAAGAAAAATTGCCAAACCTAAAGCATGTTGAATAGTTTTGTGAGAGGTTGCATTTACGGAAAACAAAAAGGGTCTCAAAGGCGGGAAGGACATAGAAGAAAGAGAAGTTGGAACTAGTATATACAGATTTGTGGGGACCAGCTCCTATAAATTCCCTTGGAGGATCATGTTATTATGTCACCTTCATTGATGATTCCACGAGAAAGGTATGAGTTTATTTTTTGAAAAATGAATCTGATGTGTTTGTTACTTTTAAGAAATTGAAAGCTCAAGTTGAAAATTAAATAAGATTAAAGATAAAAATATCTGAAATCTGACAATGGAAGAGAGTATGATACTCAAGACTTCAAATCATTCTGCTCTGAGAACGGAAACAGAATGATCGAGACAATTCTTGAAACACCAAAATAAAATAGCGTAGCCGAGAGAATAGTTTTTGGATTGCCAAAATATTTTTGGGGTCGAGGTTGTTCACATAACATCTTACCTCATAAATAGGGACCATCAATACCACTGAATTTTGAAATTTCTGAAGAGGTTTGGACAGGAAAGCTCTACGAAAATCTTTCTGTCAAATCTAAATACAACTGTCTAGGAATAAGTAAGTACAGTTGAATAGAAAGAAAACAGTAAGGTGACTCCGAAGCCTGCGAACGCAGCAACAGGTTACCTTGAGTCTTCTCAGCAATGATCTGCGCAGCTACCAACAACAATAACCTGAAGCTGCACACAAAAATGTACAGAAGTGTAGTATGAGCACACCACAGCGGTGCCCAATAAGTATCAAGACTAACCTCGGTGATGTAGTGACGAGGGCTAGTCAAGACACCACCGGTCTAATAAGTAAAAAGGCACAAATGTATAAAAGACCGAAACATAATATCTATCTAAAGATTTTCTTTCAAATTAATTAACGATACGATCGAATAATACGGAAGGCAATTCAATAATTACGATCAACGGACAACATAATAGAAATACGCAAAGAGAATGGAAAGAATGCAATCCAAATGGCGAGAATCACAATCCAATAAAAACACTAGCAACTCAGCACTGCATCAATTCATCTAAGCCAGGCCTTAGACAAATAAACTCAATAAAACAGGTCAACCTTCTAGTGAAAACCTTTAAATCGTAATTTTGTTTTGAAAGCTTTAAGGATATAATCATTTCGGAATAGAGAAATTTCTTCTTTGAACCATACTTTCTCTGAATGTATATTTATATATTTTTATCAAGAGAAATCTTAACAACATAGTCTCTTCAAAATATGTGCTGTTCAAATATACTTTCCCAAATACTGCTCTTTCATATATCATCAAAATACGTGATGTTCAAATATATTTTCCCAAGTACTGCTCTTTCAAATATCATCAAAATACATAATGTTCAAAGTATATTTTTCCAAGTACTGCTCTTTCAAATATCATCAAATATGTGAGGTTCAAAATATAATTTCCCAAGTACTGCTCTTTCAAATATCATCAAAATACGTGATGTTCAAAATGTATTTTCCCAAGTACTGCTCTTTCAAATATCATTATTCTGCAAGACAAATGCTTTTCAAATATACGTTCGAAAAAGAAGTCCTTTAGACATAACTTTTCCTGGAGATAAATGTTTTTCAGCTATACTTTTCAATATATATATTTATGTCTTCGACCCAAATCTCTTCAATCATGAAACTACCGGAACTCAGTCCGCCACTCAGAATTTGTCATGCAATGCAGTAGAGGGGGAAAGCTCTCGGATCTCTGTCCGTAGTCCCAATTTAAATATGCGATGCAGTACAGGGGGAAAGCTCCTGGATCTCTTAAATATGTGATGCAGTACAGGGGGAAAGCTCCTGGATCTCTGTCCGTAGTCCCAATTTAAATATGCAATGCATTACAGGGGGAAAGCCCCCGGATCTCTATCTGTAGTTCCAATTTAAATATGCAATGCAACCATTGAGGAAAACAACCTGAATGCGACAGAAACAACATATATTGCCACAACCGGCGAGAAAGCAAACAAGACCGAATACAAAGTGCGATGGGCAAATCAATACAAAGACTTAAATCACAAAAGTGGTAACAACTCGCTCATAAGAAGTAGCCACTAAGAGGAATGACAAGCACAAAGATAGAACAGCATAACGAGGGGAAGACAAGACAAATATAGCAAAGATTCTATACATTCAAGTTCGCAAANAAATCAGGAATTCAGATATAATAAGTTCAATTCATATACGGGGAACATAAGGACCCAAAAATCTCTAAAGGGCAATCTATTTGCAAATAATTTCGAGTACACACTCATCACCTCGCTTACGCGGACTTCAATCAACATATAAGACTCAATTCTAAGGGGTAGTTCCCCCACACAAGGTTAGGCAAGATACTTACCTCAAAGACGACAACTCGGTACTCAAAAATAGACTTCTCGGGCGGGAAGACCTCTGGGCGGCTCAAAATCAACTAAAACAACTTCAAAATACATATAAAACGTATAAGGGATGATTCTGAATAATAAAGTTTCAATATTTGCAAATTTATAAAAATCGACCCAAAAGTTGACCCCCGGGGCCCGCACCTCGGACCCCGACAAATTTTACAAATTCCGATTACACATTCCGATACAAGTTCACCCATACTAAATATATCCAAATCCGATAATCTTTGGTCATTCAAATCATGAATTTTTATTTTTGAAGTTTTCTTTCAAAACCCACAATCCCCTCAACCCAAAACAAAATTTAAATGATAAAAACAAGAGCTAATTCATGAAATATATTAAATTCTAGTGGAAGAACACTTACCCATTCGATTTGTGTTGAAGACCCTCAAAGAATCGCCCAAAATCGAGTTCTAGAAGTCAAAATATGTTTAAAATGGTGAAACTCCCGATTTTGAAAACTTATAATCTGCCCAGGTTTTTAAAGCATCGCAATCGCGGGGATCGAGGCACGATCGCGTAGAGAAAAATATCACTGGCCACAGGAATGTTCTATGCGATCGCGAGGAGAACACTGCGATCGCATAAAAGGAATTTTGCTGCTGACCCACTAGCACTATGCGTTCGCGACAATGTGATTTCGAACGCGGAGAAGGAAAAAAATAGACTTCCGCGATCGCGAGCCTACTTGTGCAATCGCAGTGAAGGAAAACTGGGTTGGTCCATTTTACACTATGTGATCGCGGATTTGTCTATGCGATCGCATAGAAGGGGACACCAGATGGCAGAAACAGCAGGGGAAAATGAGAGAAAATGGACCCGAACCCAATCGGAAACACACCCGAGCCCTCGGGACTCAAAACCAAATATACACACAACCTCAAAAATATCATACGGACTTATTCGAGTAATCAAAACACCAAAATAATATCATAAGCATAGAATTAAACCTCAAAATCAATGACATTTCTCAAAACTTCTTTAAACACTAATTTTTGCATTTAAGGACCGAACCACGTCAAACAAAGTCTGTTTCTTACAAAATTTCACATATAGCACATATAAGGCATAGCGAACCTGTACTGGGCTCCAGAACCATGATACGGGCCCAATACCACAGTTTTCACATAACATTTTATTTTCAAATACCTTTATATTTTTCAGAAAATAATTTTTTTTTTAAAATTCATTTCTCGGACTTGGGACATCGGAACTCGATTCCGGGCATACGCCCAAGTCCCATATTTTCCTACGGACCCTCTGGGACCGTTAAATCACGGGTCCGGGTCCGTTTACCAAAAACGTTGACAAAAGTCAACTTTATTCAAATTTCTAATACAAAAATTATCATTTTTATCAATTTTCACATAAGGGCTTCCCGGCTACGCACGCAAATCGAGATGAGATAGAAGGAGGTTTTCATGACCTCGGAACATATAATTAGATAGAATATACGGGATGACCCTTTTGGGTCATCACAATCTCACGCTCTTAAACAAACATTCGTCCTCGAATGTGCTAAGATTCACTTTGAACTCGCCCAATCACTGATTGTGCATTTCCAACACACACCCGCGGGTGATCCATCGTTATCCCATCCTACATAAGCCTGATGACACCATCACAACTGCCATATAGCCTTCTCATCATCATCGATAAGCCCTATACCTCAATTCCTCACTTTCTACTCATTTCCAAAGACCCAATTCTAAATCCATGTACGGGATTAGCCTCAACCAGCTTCATCAACTCAGTTCTACGCCCATAAGGCATGACCACACTACATATCACCTCACACATAGGCTCAATAGCACTTTTGACCACCATAACTGTCCGAAATCAACTCAACATTGGCAATTAGTCCCACATATGGAAGAACTCTCTGTTTCCAAATCCCATAATACCGATAATGATGCAATAAACACGAAGACCTCATCAGTAGACACCCGAATCACCAAGTCACAGCTAACAACACCGTGCACACATCCCGCAAACTGAACTAAAGAAGCACATAACGAAATAGTTGAGTATGAAAGGTAGAAGCATATAAAGGTACTATCAAACAAGCCCGTAGGCATAACTCTCTATCAGTACTGACTTACCAAAAGCAATATAACAAGAGAGAAGCAAAGCATATGAACAAATCAGAAGGATGCCATCCTGATAAAAATTCCACCGCGGTACTCAGCCCGGTCCAAACATATCAAACCACAACGAATCACGAGGGTCTCACCCTCACTCTACGACACATGTCGAATATATATAATACCAATAGAGATCTCCCGCTAATTCACCTCGGCTAACAAAATCATAGCGCTCACTTACTCACATCTCAATGGAGTATCCAATCACACCTCGAAAACAAAATACTCAGGAGAATCACATAAAGCTTACCACGAAGGACGACATGGACTCACTTCCAGTTTCACCACTAGCAAGGATGAATAAAACAATGATAGACACGGCTACTACTCATAGAATCTCCCAACAGGAGCAAGCACAAAAATAGAGTGCAATACATGAAACTCACTCATAATGAGACAACAAATAATGGGAACTCGTCCTGGCCAACAGGACTATAGTGAAATACAATGGTACCCCACTTTAGCACATCTAGCCATACCTGGGTGATGATATCTGACACGACGGCCTCTAGCCTACTATATGCAACACATCAACGGGTCGGGCCTCCCCCTCTTAGGCGCCTTCTATCCACCTGAACCCCCTGCCATAACTCTCCCACCTGAATCCTGAAACAATCTCTCACCCTGTGGCTAACATCTCCACACTGAAAACAATCTCTATGTCGATGTTGCTGTGGAAAACATACGATACGGCTCCTCTGAGACCCATGAGTATCTGAAATGCTCCCATGCTAAGATGGTAATGCAACTGAACTGGTTGACCCAAGATTCTCTACCGTGCCTGATTCCCTCAATGAATCTATGGACTCTCCCTCCTAACTGAAGCAACCAAGTGAGGTGCATATCTGGCCAACTCACTGAATCTGACGACGTACTCCAATGGTGACATAACGCCCTGACGCAACTGCTCAAACTTCGTGCGCTGTACATCCCGACGGAACTGAGGTGCAACCTCCCTCAAAATATCTTCGAAAACTGAATCCATGCTAGTAAAGCTAACTCGTCCAAGCTACCCCAACTCATATGCCGCCACCACTGATCAATCCACTACTCTGGACTTGAGACGTGACAAAAGCAATCCGCTCGTCTCCACAATACCCGAAGTACGAATAATATGGTGACACTCCTCCAGAAAACCCTGGGCATTACCCGCCGCCAATCCACTAAAAGGTAGAAGGGTGGTACTTCTAGTACCTCTAAATCCCAAGGTGCTCTACCTCCGATGTTGTTGTCCTAACCACGGGCTGAACTGAAACCACATGTCGTGCTTCAATAACAATTGGAACTTGACCAATGTGATCTCGCTGCTCTGGAGTGTAGACGGTGGGACTCTAAACTCCTCCCTTGATCTGTGAAGCAACTGGTGCACTAGAATCAACCCTTCCGGAGCCGATGTACCAATTGTACTCAAAACTGCGCTCCGGTCTTCTGAAGTCTGGGGGAGCAACAGGCACCCCCAGTACTTGTCCCCTAACTAGGACTACTGGCGACTCCTCAACGGCTGCTCTGGTAGGCATCTTAACTGTGGCACATGCCCCTCGTTGGCCTCTGCCTCTGACCCTTGCGACACTTTCTTCGAGGTAACATCAACTGGAATCGCCGCTCGTGTCCTCTCCATCGGTGAGAGAATGAAACGTTAATTTCAAACTTCAAGATCAGTGAACTCGCACGATAGGAATGAAGGAAGTGAAATTGTCCTGATATTTTTGTAGCCTCTCGAAGATAAGTACAGACGTCTCTATACCGATCCGCAAGACTCTACCAAACCCGCTTATAACTCGTAGCACCTATGAACCTAGAGCTCTGATACCAACTTATCACGACCCAAATTTCTCTCCGTTGGGTATCGTGATGGCACCTAGTCTTAGGGACTAGGTAAGCCTAACATTTCCACTAAACAACAACAATAATAAAGGAAATTTAAAAATTTCGAAATAGAATTCTTGACAGAGTTTAATATTTCTCAAAACCCGGTAAATACAAGTCATAAGCTCTACGAAAATATTTCTATCAAATCTAAATACAACTGTCTAGGAATAAGTAAGTACAGTTGAATAGAAAGAAAATAGGAAGGTGACTCCGAAGCCTGCGAACGCAGCAGCAGGTTACCTTGAGTCTCCTCAGCAATGATTTGCGCAGCTACCAACAATAATAACCTGACGCTTCACATAAAAATGTGCAGAAGTGTAGTATGAGCACACCACAGCGGTGCCCAGTAAGTATCAAGACTAACCTCGGTGAAGTAGTGACGAGGACTAGTCAAGACACCACCGGTCTAATAAGTAAAAAGGCAAAAATGTATAAAAGACCGAAACATAATATCTATCTAAAGATTTTTTCAAATTAATTAATTATACGATCGAATAATACGGAAGGGAATTCAATAATTACGATCAACAGACATAATAATAGAAATATGCAAAGATAATGGAAACAATGCAAATTAAATGGCGAGAATCACAATCCAATAAAAACACTAGCAACTCAGCACTGCATCAATTCATCTACGTCAGGCCTTAGACAAATAAACTCAATAAAACTGGTCAATCATCTAGTGAAAACCTTTAAATCGTGAGTTTGTTTTGAAAGATTTAAAGATATAATCATTTCGGAATAGAGAAATTTCTTCTTTGAAACATACTTTCTCTGTATGTATATTTATAGATTTTTATCAAGAGAAATCTAAACAACATAGTCTCTTCAAAATACGTGGTGTTCAAATATACTTTCCCAAATACTGCTCTTTCAAATATCATCAAAATACGTGATGTTCAATATATTTTCCCAAGTACTGCTCTTTCAAATATCATCAAAATACGTGATGTTCAATATATTTTCCCAAGTACTGCTCTTTCAAATATCATCAAAATACGTGATGTTCAATATATTTTCCCAAGTACTGCTCTTTCAAATATCATCAAAATACGCGATGTTCAAATATATTTTCCCAAGTACTGCTCTTTCAAATATCATCAAAATACGTAATGTTCAAATTATATTTTCCCAAGTACTGCTCTTCCAAATATCATCAAAAACGTGAGGTTCAAAATATATTTTCCCAAGTACTGCTCTTTCAAATATCATCAAATACGTGATGTACAAAATATATTTTCCCAAGTACTGCTCTTTCAAATATCATTATTCTGCACGACAAATGCTTTTCAAATATACATTCGAAAAAGAAGTCCTTTAGACATAACTTTTCCTCGAGATAATTGCTTTTCAGCTATACCTTTCAATATATATATTTTTGTCTTTCGACCAAAATCTCCTCAATCATAAAACTACCGGAACTCAGTCCGCCACTCAGAATTTCTCATGTAATGCAGTAGAGCGGGAAAGCTCTCGGATCTCTGTCCGTAGTCCTAATTTAAATATGCGATGCAGTATAGGGGGAAAGCTCCCGGATATCTGTCTGTAGTCTCAATTTGAATATGTGATGCAGTACAGGGAGAAAGCTCCCGGATCTCTGTCCGTAGTCCCAATTTAAATATGTGATGCAGTACAGGGGGAAAGCTCCCGGATCTCTGTCCGTAGTCCCAATTTAAATATGCAATGCAGTACAGGGGGAAAGCTCCCGGATCTCTGTCTGTAGTCCCAATTTAAATATGCAATGCAGCCACTGAGGATAACAACCAGAATGCGACAGAAACAACATATATTGCCACAACCGGCGCGAAAGCAAATAAGGCTGAATACAAAGTGCGATGGGCAAATCAATACAAAGACTTAAATCACAAAAGTGGTAATAACTCACTCATAAGAAGTAGCCACTGAGAGGAATGCCAAGCACAAAGAGAGAACAGCATAACGAGGGGAAGACATGACAAATATAGCAACGATTCTATACATTCAAGTTCGAAACCAAGAAACCAAATCATCCCGGCAAGGGAATCAGCTGTAACCAATCTCACTTAGACAATTAGCTTCATCGAATAAACTCAGTTTGAACAATGCTTAGTAAATAGGCAGCATATGAAGGAAGACATAGCATAACGGTAAGAAAAATACAGTATTCATTTAAGTAAATTAAGATCATATAAGAAACAAGGAATGCTAGGCGAGTACTTCTAACTTGAACAGGAGGAGATGAACTAGAAATCAGGAATTCAGATATAACAAGTTCAATTCATATACGGGGAACATAAGGACCCAAAAATCCCTAAAGGGCAATCTATTTGCAAATAAGTTCGAGTACACACTCGTCACCTCGCGTACGCGGACTTCAATCAACATAGAAGACTCAATCCTAAGGGGTAGTTCCCCCACACAAGGTTAGGCAAGATACTTACCTCAAAGACGACAACCCGGTACTAAAAAATAGACATCTCGGGAGGGAAGACCTCTGGGCGGCTCAATATCAACTAAAACTCTTCAAAATACATATAAAACGTATAAGGAACGATTCTGAATAATAAAGTTTCAATCTTTGCAAATTTATAAAAATCGACCCAAAAGTCGACCCCCGGGCCCGCACCTCGGAACCCGGCAAATTTTACAAATTCCGATTACACATTCCGATACAAGTTCACCCATACTAAATATATCCAAATCCGATAATTTTTGGTCATTCAAATCATGAATTTTTATTTTTGAAGGTTTCTTTCAAAACCCACAATCCCCTCAACCCAAAACAAAATTTAAATGATAAAAACAAGAGCTAATTCATGAAATATATTAAATTCTAGTGGAAGAACACTTACCCATTCGATTTGTGTGAAAACCCCTGAAAGAATCGCCCAAAACCGAGTTCTAGAAGTCAAAATATGTTTAAAATGGTGAAACCCCTAATTTTGGAAACTTATAATCTGCCCAGGTTTTTAAAGCATCGCGATCGCGGGGATCGAGGCGCGATCGCGTAGAGAAAAATATCACTGGCCACAAGAATGTTCTATGCGATCACGAGGAGAACACTGTGATCGCATAAAAGGAATTTTGCTGCTGACCCACTAGCACTATGCGTTCGCGGCAGTGTGATTGCGAACGCGGAGAAGGAAAAAAATAGACTTCCGCGATCGCGAGCCTACTTGTGCGATCGCAGTGAAGGAAAACTGGGCTGGTCCATTTTACACTATGCGATCGCGTATTTGTCTATGCGATCGCATAGAAGGGGACACCAGATGGCAGAAACAACAGGGAAATATGAGAGAAAATGGACCCGAACCCTATCCGAAAAACACCCGAGCCCTCGAGGCTCAAAACCAAATATACACACAACCTCAAAATCATTCTACGGACTTATTCGAGTAATCAAAATACCAAAATAACATCATAAGCATCGAATTAAACCTCAAAATCAATAAAATTTCTCAAAACTTCTTTAAACATCAATATCTGAATTTAAGGTCCGAACCACGTCAAACTAAGTCCGTTTCTTACCAAATTTCACAGATAGCACATATAAGGCATATCGAATTTGTACCAGGCTCCGAAACCATGATACGGGCCCAATACCACAGTTTTCACATAATATATCATTTTCAAAACCTTTATATTTTTTAGAAAATAATTTTCTTTAAAAATTTATTTCTCGGATGTGGGACCTCGGAATTCGAATCCGGGCATACGCCCAAGTCCCATATTTTCCTACGGACCATCCGGGACCGTCAAATCACGGGTCCGGGTTCGTTTACCAAAAACTTTGACTGAAGTCAACTTTATTCAAATTTCTAATACAAAAATTATCATTTTATCAATTTTCACATAAGGGTTTCCCGGCTACACGCTCGGGCTGTGCACGCTCGAGCTGTGCACACAAATCAAGGTGAGATAGAAGGAGGTTCCACGACCTCGAAACACAAAATTAGATAAAAACTCAGCACTGCCTCAATTCATCTACATCAGGCCTTTGACAAATAAACTCAATAAAACTGGTCAACCTTCTAGTGAAAACCTTTAAATCGTGAGTTTGTTTTGAAAGCTAAAGATATAATCATATCGGAATAGAGAAATTTCTTCTTTGAAACATACTTTCTCTAATATATATTTATATATTTTTATCAAGATAAATCTTAACAACATAGTCTCTTCAAAATACGTGGTGTTCAAATATACTTTCCCAAATACTGCTATTTTAAATATCATCAAAATACGTGATGTTCAAATATATTTTCCCAAGTACTGCTCTTTCAAATATCATCAAAATACGTAATGTTCAAAATATATTTTCCAAAGTACTGCTCTTTCAAATATCATCAAACACGTGAGGTTCAAAATATATTGTCCCAAGTACTGCTCGTTCAAATATCATTATTCTGCAAGACAAATGCTTTTCAAATATACATTCGAAAAAGAAGTCCTTTAGACATAACTTTTCCTGGAGATAATTGTTTTTCAGCTATACTTTTCAATATATATATTTATGTCTTTCGACCCAAATCTCCTCAATCATAAAACTATCGGAACTCACTCCGCCACTCAGAATTTGTCATGCAATGCAGTATAGGAGGAAAGCTCCCGGATCTCTGTTTGTAGTCCCAATTAAATATGCGATGCAGTACAGGGGGAAAACTCCCGGATCTCTGTCCGTAGTCCAAATTTAAATATGTGAAGCAGTACAGGGGGAACGCTCCCGGATCTCTGTCCGTAGTCCCAATTTAAATATGTGATGCAGTACAGGGGGAAAGCTCCCGGATCTCTGTCCGTAGTCCCAATTTAAATATGCAATGCAGTACAGGGGGAAAGCTCCCGGATCTCATATATTGCCAGAAACAACATATATTGCCACAACCGGCGCGAAAGCAAACAAGGCCGAATACAAAGTGCGATGGGAAAATCAATACAAAGACTTAAATCACAAAAGTGGTAACAACTCGCTCATAAGAAATAGCCACTGAGAGGAATGCCAAGCACAAAGAGATAACAGTNCCCAATTTAAATATGTGATGCAGTACAGGGGAAAGCTCCCGGATCTCTGTCTGTAGTCCCAATTTAAATATGCAATGCAACGACTGAGGAAAAAAACCAGTCCGCCGCTCAGAATTTGTCATGCAATGCAGTACAAGGGGAAAGCTACCGGAACTCAGTCCGCCGCTCAGAATTTGTCATGCAATGCAGTACAGTTTTAAATATGTGATGCAGTATAGGGGGAAAGCTCTCGGATCTCTGTCCGTAGTCCCAATTTAAATATGTGATGCAGTACAGGGGGAAAGCTCCCGGATCTCTGTCCGTAGTCCCAATTTAAATATGTGATGCAGTACAGGGGAAAGCTCCCGGATCTCTGTCTGTAGTCCCAATTTAAATATGCAATGCAGCGACTGAGGAAAAAAACCAGAATGCGATAGAAAAAACATATATTGCCACAACCGGCGCGAAAGCATACAAGGCCGAATACAAAGTGCAATGAGCAAATTGATACAAAGACTTAAATCACAAAAGTGGTAACAACTCGCTCATAAGAAGTAGCCACTGAGAGGAATGCCAAGCACAAAGAGAAGACAAGACAAATATAGCAACGATTCTATACATTCAAGTTCGCAACCAAGAAACCAAATCATCCCGGCAAGGGAATCAGCTATAACCAATCTCACTTAGACAATTAGCTTCACCGAATAAACTCAGTTTGAACAATGCTCAGTAAATAGGCAGCATATGAAGGAAGACATAGCATAATGGTAAGAAAAATACAGTCTTCATTTAAGTCAATTAAGATCATATAAGAAACAAGGAATGCTAGTCAAGTACTTCTAACTTGAACAAGAGGAGATGAGATTAGGAATCAGGAATTCAAATATAACAAGTTCAATTCATATACGGGGAACATAAGGACCCAAAAATCCCTAAAGGGCAATCTATTTGCAAATAAGTTCGAGTACACACTTGCCACCTCGCGTACGCGGACTTCAATCAACATAGAAGACTCAATCCTAAGGGGTAGTTCCCCCACACAAGGTTAGGCAAGATACTTACCTCAAAGACGACAACTCGGTACTCAAAAATAGACTTCTCGGGCGGGAAGACCTCTGGGCGGCTCAAAATCAACTAAAACAACTTTAAAATACATATAAAACGTATAAGGAACAATTCTGAATAATAAAGTTTCAATCTTTGCAAATTTATAAAAATCGACCCCCGGGCCCGCACCTCGGAACCTGACAAAATTTACAAATTCCAATTACACATTCCGATACGAGTTCACCCATACTAAATTTATCCAATTCCGATAATCTTTGGTCATTCAAATCATGAATTTTCATTTTTGAAGTTTTCTTTCAAAACCCACAATCCCCTCAACCCAAAACAAATTTAAATGATAAAAACAAGAACTAATTCATGAAATATATTAAATGCTAGTGGAAGAACACTTACCCATTTGATTTGTGTGAAAACCCCTCAAAGAATCGCCCAAAACCGAGTTCGAGAAGTCAAAATATGTTTAAAATGGTGAAACTCCCGATTTTGGAAACTTATAATCTGCCCAGATTTTTAAAGCATCGCGATCGCGGGGTTCGAGGCGCGATCGCATAGAGAAAAATATCACTGACCACATGAATGTTCTATGCGATCGCGAGGAGAACACTTGGATCGCATTAAAGGAATTTTTTTGCTGACCCACTAGCACTATGCGTTCGCGACAGTGTGATTGCGAACACGGAGAAGGGAAAAAATAGACTTCCGCGATCGCGAGCCTACTTGTGAGATCGTAGTGAAGGAAAACTAGGCTGGTTTACACTATGCGATCGCATAGAAGGGGACACCAGATGGCAGAAACAATAGGGGAAAATGAGAGAAAATGGACCTGAACACTATCTGAAACACACCCGAGCCCTCGGGGCTCAAAACCTAATATACACACAACCTCAAAAATATGCCACGGACTTATTCGAGTAATCAAAACACCAAAATAACATCATAAGAATCGAATTAAACCTCAAAATCAATGAAATTTCTCAAAACTTCTTTAAACATCAATATTTGCATTTAAGATCCGAACCACGTCAAACTAAGTCCGTTTCTTTCCAAATTTCACAGATAGCACATATAAGGCATATCGAATTCGTACCAGGCCCCGGAACCATGATACGGGCCCAATACCACAGTTTTCTCATAACATTTTATTTTCAAAAACCTTTATATTTTTCAGAAAATAATTTTCTTTAAAAATTCATTTCTCGGACGTGGGACCTCGGAATTCGATTCCGGGCATACGTCCAAGTCTCATATTTTCCTATGGACCCTCCGAAACCGTCAAATGACGGGTCCAGGTTCGTTTACCAAAAATGTTGACTGAAGTCAAATTTATTCAAATTTCTAATACATAAACTATCATTTTTCACATAAGGGCTTCCCGGCTACACGCTCGGGATGTGCACGCAAATCGTGGTGAGATAGAAGGAGGTTTTCATGAACTCGGAACACAGAATTAGATAGAATATACGGGATGACCCTTTTGGGTCATCACATAGAGATAAGCTTGATCCCAAGCTATTATTTCTTTATTAGCTATGGTGATGATAATTATAGTTATCGATTTTGGGAACTAGAATAAAATGATCATAAGACAGGATGTCACTGTCGATGAAACTATGATGTACAAGGATAGGCTTGGAGTAGAACCAACTAGCAGCAACAGACAGACGTCTGAAATAGATGAGTTAGAAGAAGTCTCAAAAAATAAAATGGTTGCAGAGAATAGAATTGATTCTAAAATTGGAGATGCGGAAGTAGAAGCCAAATCTACATCAGAACTAAAACCAGAATCAGTATTAGAGAAAGAATCAGAACTAGAATTAGATTTGAAGACAAAACTAGAATCTAATTAGGGATCCGTTACGTGTGAGCCTATATTAAGGAGATCTAAAATAATTTTCAAAGCTCTAGAAAGGTTATCTCCCTCTCTCCATTATGTACTTCTGACTGATGTTGAAGAACTAGAATATGTTGTTAAAGCAATACAGGTGATAAACTTTAATAAATGAAAGCTATCCATGAAAGAAGAGATGAAGTCTCTTCAAAAGAATAAAATATAAACACTCACAGAATTACCAAAGAAAAGAAGGCAATGTAGAACAAGTGGGTGTACAGGGTCAAAGAAAAGCATGATTGCTAGATAAGATACAAAACAACGTTAGTAGTTAAAGTCTTTTAGCAGAATGAAGGAATTAACTACACGGCGATCTTCTCGCTTATAGTTAAATTAAATATTATCAGGTTGGTGCTAAATATTGTAGTTAAAGAAAATTTGTATTTGGAGCAGCTAGATATTAAAATTCCTTTCTTTCATGGTGACCTTGAGGGAGACATCTACATGAAGCAACATGAAGGTTTTCAAATTTATGGTAAAGAAAGACTTGTGTTCAAGTTAAAGAAGAATTTGTATAACTTACAACAAGCTCCCTAGTATTGGTACAAGAAATTGATGGATTCATGCATAACAATGGGTCCACAAGATGTGCGATGGACCATTATTGTTATATCAAAAATCTTAATAAATTTTATAATATTTACTGTTGTAAGTTGATAATATGCTGATTGCAGGGTCTAGCAAGGTAAGATCAACACGGTTAAGCAAAAGTTGGTGGAAAAGTTTGAAATAAAAGACTAAGGACCGTCTAAGCAAATGTTTGGGCATGAGGATCAGTAGAAACATATATGAACGAACCTTAACGTTATCTAAAAATATACATACAGAAGGTACTAAGCAAGCTAGTCTTCATGATCCAAAGACCACAAGTACTTTACTAGGAAGCCATCTTGATCTATCGAAGCACCAATCACCTAAGACAGATGAAGAAAAAAAGTACATGTCCGAAGTTCCATGTGCTTCACTACTACGAAGTTTGATATATGTTATAATTTGTATTAGACCTGACATAGCCCATGTTGTTGGAAATATCAATACAAACATGTCAAATTTAGGAAAGAACATTGGAAATGTGTAAAATGGATTTTGTGATACCTCATAGGCACCTCAGATATGATACTTTATTTAAAAATAAATAATATTATCTTACAAGATTTTGCTGATGCAAACTTAGGCGGTGATCTGATAGTCAGAAAGTATCACAGGCTACGTGTTCACTTTGGGTAGTACTGCTGTTAGCTGGATGTCCAGATTTCAAAAATATATTGCTCTATCTATAATTGAAGGAGTACATGAAAATCTCATAAGCTAGAAAAGAGATGATTTGACACAAAAACAATCTGAAAGTGTTAGGAAACGAATAGGACAATTGTGAGCTCTTTAGTGGCAGCCAAAGTGCGATTCAGCTTGCCAAGAATCCAATATTGCCATGAAGATCGAAGCACATCCATCTAATGTATCATCATATCCAAGAATTGATAAATAATGAAAATCCTTCGCTGAAGAAGATACCAAGATCCAAAAACTCATCAGACATGTTAACTAAAGTTGTCTATATTAACAAACTGAGGTTGTGCACTACCTTAATTTGCCTCAAAATTAGTAATGTGAAGTCACTACATGACTTTGAGAGGGAGATTGATGGGATTTACAAACTCATGTGAACAAAATTTAATGTGAACCCAAACCCATTGTAATAGCCTCCCAAATCTATCCCAACAATTTTTGGTTGGTAAATATTTTCAAAGATGAAGAAAAAGAAAGAGATCATGTCTGAATTCTCTTTTACTTGTGATGTCATCAATAACATAAATAAGAGGCTTTCCAATACTATAAATAAAGACTTCTTTTGTAAGTATCCACTTCATAGAGAAAGAAACACATCTGTAAGAGAAAATATTGAAAGTTTGAGCAGTTTTATGATGAGGATATTTAGAAAGATAGTTTTTTTTTACTGTGTTAACCACGAGAATATTGTGCAACTCGAGTGCTTATTGTATCTCAACTCATTATCTCCTCTCAGGTCGTTTCCTTAATTTATAGGGACTTTTCACGTAAAAACTTTAGTGTCATTAATTTTCTCTTTTATTCCTAAAGTTTGACTGTGAATGTTTATGTGTGGGTATTTCGCTATTTCCAACAATTTTATATGATGCAAAGAGAGCGGTGGATATGTTGTAGGAAATTCTGAATACCTCATGTAAGTGTATGTAACTTGTCAAGATATTTGATATATGTTTTCTATCCTAAAATAAATGACTTTGTGCATACTTCTAAGTCGATTAATATTATAATGTTTTCTATTATCTTAACGCAAAAAGTATTTCTAGATACTATTTTCCTTAGTTGACTTGCAAGTGAAGTTATATGATACTCTTTTTTGACTTATGATATTCTTGCTAAAATTTTCTTTAGATCGAAATAGTCGATGAGGAAAAAAGAATTTATTTTGTGGGGAGCTAAAGGAAAAAAGCAATTGATCTTCCAACTTTCAGAAATTAAAAACAATAACAAAGAGCAAGGTTAAGGGTAGTTTTCAACTTTCAAAATCACAGTCAATCAAAGAGTGATTGAATTAGCTTTGATTTATATTTTAAAAACAAAATAGGTTTTGAAAAGTAGTTAGAATTACCTCTCTAGTAGATGTTTTAGAGAATGTTTATTTAGCTTTGAAAAATTTACAGTTGGTTCATTTTGATTTTGGGAAATATTTGATTTGATTTTCAGAAAATAAAATCCGGTTTTTCCCTTAAAGATGATGGTTTTCAGTTCGTGTTTAAAAAGGCTTTTTGGGACTCGCTTTTGGGCTCGTCTCGGTGCTGGGTTAGTTCTATGAGGCTTACGTCTCAAGTGCTCTACTATTCGCCCGAAATACGCTCAACGTTTTGGGCTTGTCTAACATTTCCTTATGCAAATCATACATTAAATTCCCTAATTAGCATTGTTGACCCTCAAAATTCTTTAGAAAATGAATGATTAATATTTTATTTCGTCTATAGAAACATGAACATTTAGAGTAAATAATGAGCTATAATAGTGAATATTTACTAAAATGAGAATAATTCTTCTGAATAGATATCCAAAATTTATATCTTCACTTATGAAGGTTAATGGGAAAAGTTTAATGGACGATTGCGACGTGGTTAAGCCATTGTCGGAGGGGATGAAAGAGATTTTTTTAACACCCAAACATTTACCCATTTAATATTTTTTTTATTATTATTTAAAAAATTTAATTAAAAATTAGATTAGGCTGTGTAAATAAATTAAAACAGTGACCGGGTGTTTTAATATATAAGTATATTATTATATAGTTAAGGAGGAGAGTTTAAAAGGTACCTCACAAAAACATAGTTTAGGGGGTTTCACGTATTCACTCAAAAATTCATCTGCAAACAGATTACAGAAAGAAGGCTGTCACTGTTGTCGCATCTATACAGAGTACAGACTACAATGGGTTCTGAAAAGCTACCATGGATTGTGATTCTGTTGTTAGCCATAGTTAGTCCTAGAATTGAAGGCATTGGGGTGAACTGGGGCAGGGCAGCTTCACACCCTTTGCCTCCATCGAAAGTGGTGGAGCTCCTTAAGTCCAACGGTATAACCAAAGTAAAGCTCTTCGACACCAACCCGGAAGTCCTGGAGTCACTCTCTGGTTCAAACATTGATGTGACAGTGGGCGTTCCCAATTCCATGCTTCGCAGCTTGAATTCCTCTTTCAAGGTTGCTCAGAGTTGGGTCCATGACAATCTCGCTCGCTACTTTTCTGATCGACTCCGAATAGAGTACAATCTCATTACCCACTTTTTAATTAGTTGCTCTTCACTTTAGTTTCTTCATTTCATCCTTATATGCCGTTTCTAGTTTCTGAGGTCAGAATTTGTTAAATATGTTCTTTCTCTGGATAAGTGTTTGATACTTTTCATACTTTTCTATACAATGTTATCTCTCGTGAAACATGGACTTTTTCTGTGAATAAACAAGGTTGGAAATTGCCATTGCATTTTCTTTCTGTAAATTTCCACATTGTAGATGGCAAAGATCTCTTTCCGCACGGATATAGAATCCGTAAAGCTTTACTGTTTCTTCATTTGTCTCTTTTCCTTTTCTAGAAGCTTGGGGTTGGGGGAGAATCACTTTGTGGCTAGGTATCTTGAAATCTTCTTAGCTTTCTTTAACTGCAATTGCTTTCTAATCTTGAGAGGACTTATAAGTTAACTTTTTCATGAATAAGGAGAGACCTTAATGGCTGCCGAAAGGCAAAAAGTTCTATGTTATGCAGGATGCCATTTAGTGGTCCACACATAAGCAAATAGTCTTTTGCCTTTGATTCCATTTTCTGTTTCTGTTCATATTCTCGATTGCTGTTACTTGTTCATGCATGTGATCTGGTATGATCTCTTTCCGTAATATGCCTATGTCATGGTGTGTCTTAATTCTTAATGATTTGTACTGTGTATCATGGAAGATAACAAGTGTTGACACTCTTAACTTTAAATGATAGTGCAGTCAAGAGTTTGTCAACCGGAATGTCGTAATTGACTGAGCTATTATTTCGCTGTTGCCATATGTTCAGTTTGATTTTCACCTTCATAAATTTGCGCAAATAGTCTTTTGCCTTTGATTCCATTTTCTGTTTCTGTTCATATTCTCGATTGCTGTTACTTGTTCATGCATGTGATCTGGTATGATCTCTTTCCGTAATATGCCTATGTCATGGTGTGTCTTAATTCTTAATGATTTGTACTGTGTATCATGGAAGATAACAAGTGTTGACACTCTTAACTTTAAATGATAGTGCAGTCAAGAGTTTGTCCACCAGAATGTCGTAATTGACCGAGCTATTATTTCGCTGTTGCCATATGTTCAGTTTGATTTTCACCTTCATAAATTTGCTCCTTAGACTTGTGATACCAACACGTAAAAAAATACTTGCTTCTTTACTTTTTGCATACAACTTCTTTCCGAATCTCCTTTTCTTCTTATGGCTTGTCAATCCTTCACAAAGTACTAAGGATTCGTTTGATTTGACGGATTACATGAAATAATCATGGTATATAATTTGGTATTGCTTTATCCAATGTTTGGTTTGTATTTTGAATCATGTGCAACGACTCCCGGTATAATTCACTACACCAATTGGTGTATTATTTTATATACTTATCCATGTTATAACTTGTTTTTTTTTTTGGCAAATAAATTAATAGAATGCTTATCCATGTAAAACTTATACATGGATAAAACACCAAAAGAACAAAACTACCTTTGTCTTTTTCCTAGAAGCCTATGAAGGTCAAGCATCCAAGGTATAACTGTAAACTCATTACTTTTTAGTGCAATGAATCAAACACCCAAAAAAGAAATTATCCTATATTACTAACTTTTGTATTACTAATCCCGGTAGAACTTGTCTTCGAACCAAACGACCCCTAAATGTTAGCAATCTTGTTATGAGAAACTTAATTCAAGAGCATGTCAAATATGGAAACCACCAGAATCCTAGACTAATGAAACCTCTAACAAATTTCAAGCTTCAACTAGTAGATGCTAAAGATTGTCAAACATTACCAATACCAATACGGATTCTGCTGACTTCTGTGCAACCATTTGTGGTGAAGACAATTCACTCAATTAGAGATTTAGCTAATGCTGGAGGAGTTTCGCTAAATTTCATTGCCACTTTAATAGGTGGAAGAGAGAATTAGCTTTTTAGTAGTGTTCTTAAGCTCCCTCGACAGAGGAAAATGCTTCAAGCCCAAAACTGTGAGTTATGTGCTCATGACTAAGTTGCTCGGACACGGGTGCGGATCTAGAGGTTGGATCTTTCAAGATGTAAATTTTAAGATACGGGGATACGGATCCTAGTACGGATACGGTTGCGGGGATCCTGCTAAAAATAAAAAATAAAAAATAAACTCTCTCTAATTTATGAGAAATTTTGTGGAATACTTACGTATAGCTTGTAAAGTGTGGATTTCCTTTTTATTCTCAAGTTGTAGATAAGGAAAAGATTGATTTCCTAGATCAAATATGCTATTTTCTTCAAATTTACCCTAGTTTTAGTTCTGATTTCGGTAATCAAATTGTATTTCGTCTCGAATTTTCCTGTCCATCGTGGTTAAAGTACCCAAAATTGTTTGACCAGATCCGGTGCGCATCCCATACCCACACCCATACTAGTGTCGTGTCGACACGGGTGCGGCACCTAAATTGGCATGTCGGAGCAACTTAGGCTCATGAAGTTAGATGACGTTAATCTGGTTGATGCTTGTTCTGTGTGGAGGCTGGTAATAATTGGTGGTGAAGGCCACAATTGGAAGCAATTGCTGCTTTGGTCATTCAGTTGACTTACTCCATGCTTGTTGTCATGCTGGCAAACGTAGGGGTTTCGTTGATTTTACCTACTACGTAGAATAATGTTTGCAAAATCTTGTTTATAAATTTTATTGCAATCGATAAATCATCATAAGAAAACAAACCCTGAAGAAGGGAGTGATGACTTGATTGGTCATGTGGCCTATTGTAGTACAGTACATATAACCCAACCTCAAAAGTAAGGGGCTGACAAATAAAAGGGTCCTTTCGTTGCAAATAAGACTAGAATTCAATCTTTTGACATTGTGCAATGTTGGTTTTTTGTACTTGAGGACGAAATTATAACTGTTTTTCTTTCCAAATAGCATTCCATATCTGTTGCCATAATTTCCTTTGAAAAATCGAATGAGGATATTTCTCTTGAACACTTCACTTTATATGTTTACACACTTCATTTTGTAAGGTATATCGCCATTGGAGATGAACCATTCAATCACGTTTATGGTGACCAGTTCTTTCCTTTTGTTGTTGGAGCAGCTGAGAATATCCAAACTGCATTGACGAAAGCTAAGCTGGCTGGCAGGGTGAAGCTAGTTGTTCCGTGCAGTTTTGATGCCTTCCAGACAGAATCTGGTCTACCATCAAAGGGGCGTTTCAGAGCAGATGTAAATAGAACAATGTCTGAACTCCTCAAATTTCTTACTAAGCATCAATCTCCTTTCTTTGTTAACATTTCACCCTTCCTAAGTTATCATAATAACAAGAACATTTCCCTCGATTTTGCTCTCTTCAAAGAAACTGCTCGCCCTCATAAGGACAATCTCAGAACCTACAAGAACAGCTTTGACTTGAGTTATGATACCCTTGTTTCAGCTTTATCCTCTGCTGGCTCTGATAAGATGGATATAATCATTGGGCAGATTGGTTGGCCAACAGATGGAGCTGCCAGTGCTACCTCATCCAATGCTCAGGTATTCATGAAAAAATTCCTGGAACATCTTCTTAGCAGATCAGGAACACCATTAAGGCCTAAAGAACCACCAATCGAGACCTATATCCTTAGCCTTTTGGATGAAGATAATAGAAGCATCGCCACTGGAAATTTTGAAAGATACTGGGGTGTGTTTACATTTGATGGACAGGCCAAGTACCAACTTGATTTGGGGCAAGGCTCAAGAAAACTGGTAAATGCCCAAAATGTCCAGTACCTTTCGTCCAAATGGTGTGTTGTGAATAACAACCAAAACTTGTCCAATGCAACTACACGGGCTTTGGAGGCATGTTCTTCTGCTGACTGCAGTGCTCTGTCACCTGGAGCTTCTTGTTTTAACCTCAGCTGGCCTGGAAATATTTCTTATGCACTTAATAGCTATTATCAACAACATGATCAAAGAGCCGATAGTTGCGACTTTGATGGTTTGGGGTTGATTACCACAGTTGATCCCTCAGTGGGTACTTGCAGATTTATAGTTCAACTACGCACATCCAGTTCAGCGAGTTTCTTTATTTCCTATTGGAGGATCACTGCAGCAACCATTTTGTTATGGCTGGTTGGTGGAGGATTTTGATTGACTTGATCATTGGCGACAGATGATAAATAAATGCATATTTATCCTGTATCTGCCACCTTTTTTTTTTTTTTCCCTTTTTTTTTTTTTTTTTTTTCTGACTTGTTCAATTCAACTCTCCTGTAAACTTTTGTTGCATGTTGTAGAATTACGTCTGGAATTCATTATGTTGATGAGGCCTGTGGTTTTGATTCTTGATTTTTGAGGATGTCTAATATTCTCCTAATCTCTTGTTTGTTCAGATTGTTTGCGCTTTATTGTTTTGACTAAATTATATATATTCTCTTTAAACAGAAATATTATAGCACACCCGTGTTCAAAAGGCAGGTGTCTTGTTTACGTATCTTTTCGTCCTAAGTATGTGGAAGAAGGATAGTTGTTAAAGCTTTTTGCATGTGATGGAGGAATTGAAGAAGAAGAAGCTTGTGCCTTTGTTTGATGCTGCCTCTACAATCTACATCATCAATGAGCTGGGAGTATACTTCATGAATATGATATGATGGTTGCGGTGCCAGTAGTGTACGTTGTTCAGAGAGCTATTCACTTTCCAACTCACAGGATTAACATTTTTGACAAGGTGTCAGCTTCGTCGGAAAAATTCATATACATAATATTTTAAATAAGCTCTATAAATGTTGAAATGACAATACCTGCTAAGATTCGCGTGTTGGTCCAGTGCTTAAGTAGCAAATTTTAAGTGGGAGGTAAGTGGTTCGAAACTCAACCCTAACTTCCATTTATTAACTGCGCAATGAGCATTTTCAAAGCCTTCTAATATAATACAAGCATGGTTTGTACTCTTTCTGTTATAAGCTGTTTGCTTTCAAAATCATGTTTAACATCTGAATATTCATTTAACTTGGAAGAAAGAATCGGCGAAAAGTAAAAAAAAAAAAAATTGTTTTAAGTTCTTGAAATTTATGTAAATTTGAGTGGTTGTGTGATCCCTTGTTAAAAAAATATATATATAGTACTGAGGCTTTATGAATTCATTTCAAAAAGTAAAAATGCATAGAGGAAACTTATATTGCATTTTAGTGATATAATTTGAATCTTTTTTTTAAATATAGCATCAGTGTTATATTTGTTCATTTATTCATTTATTCACTTTTTTAAATATCGGCACCACTTGCGAAAAACTCTGTGTACGCCCCTGGGTGATGAAGATCTTTGGCATAGGAGATTGGGTCATGTCCCTCGTAAGACTCTACAACAAATGCACATAGTACAACATTCTAATAAGACTAATAATAGTAGTTCTTGTTTTGTTTGCCCATGGCAAAACAAACTACATTTCTTTTTTCACAAAGTAGTAGTAGAACTAAGGTTGTGTTTGACCTAATTCATGGAGATGTTTGGGGACCTTACAGCGTACCTACTTTTGATGGAAAAATATACTTTCTTGCCTTAAGCGGATGATTGTAGTAGGATGGTTTGGTTATTTCGGTTCAGAAAAAGTGATGTTTCGGTTGTAATAAAGGAATTCTTGATGCTTATAATGACACTATTCAATAGTACTATTAAAATTTTCAGAAGTGACAATGGTGTAGAGTACTTTAATTCCATTGTGCAGAAATATTTTGTAATGCAGGCATCATCAATCAAAGCTCTTGTGTACACACCCACAACACAATGGATTAGTTGAAAGGAAGCATCGTCAAATCCTTGAAGTGGCAAAATCTATCAGGTTTCAAGGCTCCATAATTTTAAGGTTTTGGGAATTTTGTATCCAGAATGTTGTTTATCTGACTAACAGAATTCCTTCCACTGCATTGTCCCCCAGGAACGCCGCTAGAAATGGGGGAAGCGTGTCGGCCATACAATGATGGCATTGTGGATCTCATTCGTATTTGGGAGAAGATCACATATTCGAAAGGTTTGACGCACATTCCTAGCTTTGAATCACTTTTTGAGGTATTTTTTGAAAAAGAACAAACCTTCAGCACCTAAGAATGCTTGGTTGCCTGTGTTATGCTACCAATCCCACAGCTAGGAGGGACAAGTTTGGTACAAGAGCAAATATCTCAGTTCCTTTGGGATATTCTACTACTCAAAAAGGGTATAGACTTTATAGTCTGACTACACATTCTTTCTTTGTGAGCAGGGATGTATCTTTCCAAGAGGATCACTTTCCATTCAGTTTTTCTACTACCAAGATCACTCCAGGGGTTACATATGAGGATATCTTTATTCCTATGACTTTGGGTAGGAATGATTCCCCAGAAGTTATTGAGAAATATCCATGAAATGTTCCAGAAACATCTTCATCAGAAGTTCTAAAGAAATTTCCACCAGCAATTTCTGATACATCTTCTGGAAATCCATCTGCTACTACAGCTCCGTCAACAATACCTGACTCTGTTGGTCCTTGTGTTACTACACCAAACAAGGTGCTTCCTTTTATGTCTTCAGATGCTAGGCTAGCACTGTGAGAAGGTCATCTCGACCCACTAAAATACCTGGTTGGCTAAATGGCTTTATTTATGGAGCAACTAAATCTACTGCAGGAACTTCAAAGGCTAATATAGTCTCTAAATATCTTATATATGCTTATATGTCTTATGAGTCAATCTCACCATCTTATCATAAGTTCCTTTGAAACCTTTCTTTAGTTAAAGATCCAGAATCTCTTGCAGAAACCTTACAAGATACCAAATGGCTTGATGCAATGGATCAGGATCTGAAGGCTCTTAATGATAATTAGATTCGGAAACTAGTTGATATACCAGCAGATAATAGGGCTATTGGATGCAAGAGGATTTTTAAGGTCAAGTACAATACTAAGGGGGAAATAGAAAGGCCAAGTTAGTGGCCAAAGTCTATACACAACAGGAAGGTCTTGACTACCAACAGACCTTCTCCCATGTAGTCAAGATGGTGGCAGTTAGGGTATTCTATCTCAAGTTGCAATGCATGGGTGGAAGTTACATCAATAATGGATGTCTTTAATGCATTTATTCAAGTTGAATTAGAGGAGAATGTTTACATGTTTCCACCTCCAAGTCTTGTAAGCAAGGGGAGTCCTAGAAAGTTTGTAAGTTACAAAAAGTCCTTATATGATTTGAAACAGGCCTCCATGCAGTGGAACATGAAGCTAAGTGAAGCCCTTGTTGCTGCTGGTTTTAAGAAGAGCCACCATGATTACTATATCTTTGCCAAGCAGTCTGGGTCTAATCAGGTGATCATTTTGGTATATATGGATGACCTTCTAATCACAGGGTCCTCATAGTCATTGATTCATGAGGCAAAGTCCATGTTGCAACAGCATTTCAAGATCAAGGACTTGGGCGGGGGAGATGAAATACTTCCTTGATCTTGAAATTGCAAGGAGAAAACATGGGATTGTGGTTTGTCAACAAAAGTTTGCTTTAGATTTGACTGCAGAGCTTGGTCTTGCATTTCCCAAACCAGCTACTACACCTTTGGAGGTAAATCAGAGGTTCACCAGTGTGGAGTTTGAGCAGAGCGTCAAAGAAAAGGCTTAGACTGATGACTTGTTACATGATCCTACTTGTTATCGAAAGTTGGTAATGAAGTTACTTTACTTACTATGACTATATATATCCTATGTTGTGCAAAACCTAAGCCAACTTATGCATAAGCCCAAGAAATACCATATAAAAGGGCCCTTGAGAGTAGTAAGGTACTTGAAGAATGCACTAGGCTTGGGGATCATTCTGTCAGGCAAACACTCAAGACAACTTTCAATATATTGTGATGCAGATTGAGAAACTTATCCAATGACAAGTAAATATGTAAGCGGCTCTATGGTGAAACTAGGGGACTCTTTAATCTGCTGGAAACTAAAACAGCAGAATACAATGTCAAGAAGTTCCGCAGAAGTAGAGTATAGGATCATGGACAATTCGGTTGCAGAAATTGTATGGTTGGTTGGATTATTCAATGAACTGAACATTAATTTGGAGTTTCCATTGAAAATATTATGTGATAGTAAAGCTACAATTCAAATTGCAGCAAACCCTATATATGACGAAAGAACCAAGCACATAGAGATCAATTGTCATTTCGTTAAGAAGAAGGTTTGATTCGAACAAATCATATTTCCACATATATGCAATTGGAAGATATCCTTACCAAGGAATTGGGGAAGACACAACATGAATTCTTGTTGTCCAAGTCGGGAGTGCTCAACCTCTTCTCACTACACATTTTGAGGGGGAGTGATAACACCAATGATGATGTGGAAATTCGTTAGTGCAGTTAGTTACTTGTATATAGCAGTTAGAATGTTAATTATAAAATTAGCTAGTTGGTAGTTAGTGACATTATGGACAAGTGTATATAACTGTTAAATTTGTGAATCGAAGCTGAATTTTAGACTAACAGATGAAGAGAAGAAATTGGGGAAGAAGAAAGATCTGTTTCATTATCGAAAATATAATTGCTTCTGTAGTGTTAACTACCCTTTATATACTAATACAGTTGACTAACTGATCACGCTCAACTATGTCTAATAAAAGACTAAGCGGGCGTTGCAAATATAATCCGGGGTATTATGCCCAGAGTCGATCCCACAGGGAATTTACGTATCAAGCAAGCTGTTAGAATACTCAACTGTCAATCTTGATGTTATTTAAATTACTAAAGCTAAAGATTAACTATGCTAAGGTGTAAACAATTGTAATAAAGATTTTAAGGTTATGGTTTCCCCCGTCGGTGAATTTACTTTTCGGATACTTCATATAGCTTGATTAGTTATTTCGATCAATCATGAACACTCTATATACCATAAATCTCTCTCAAGTAATTATGATAATTTACTAGACGCACTCTCTCAAGTTACGCTAGCTAGATTGCATTACAGTTCACTTTAGATTGCACCCGAGGTATCGTTATCTCTAATCCAACCTCTAAACCCTCGGTTATGACTTACGTCTATACTCCGGGAGTGATGTTGTTCAAACAACTACCTAAATATGCACTCTCTCTCAAGAGAATACATAATAAATAGGAACAACTAATTGATGGCCATTCAATTAACTACAACAAGAACGTAGTTGAACAATTAGAGATTAATCAACCAATCGGAACTATATTAATAACAAAATAAGTTCATCCCCCAACGGGTTCTACCAAAACCCTAGATTAAAGAAGTTAGCTAAACAAGTTCATAATAATCAAATCTAAAATAACTTGCATAATTAAACTACAAAGTAATGAAGAAAATCTGTACAATTTGATGTCTTGCCGTTCGAATCCCTTCTCTCCTCTTCGAATCTCTCCCTAAGTTGTGTTTTTGGGATCTATTTATAAGTTTAGGATAAACCCTAACGTGTAGGAGACTTCTATTTCAACCGGGAAACACTTAAACTCGTCAAAACTCGAAACTGACCAGAACCAGGAGACCAGGCATTTTGGCTCTAAGGCCTGGATAAGGCCAGGCCAGCCTGGCTTTAGGAGGCTAACTCCCCCCTAACGCCAGGGCCAGCCTGGCTTTAGAAGGCAAACGCCTGCATAATGCCAGGGTGTTCCCTCTTCGCCTCTCAAGCGTATTTTCGACGTATTTGCATCCATTTAGCTCGGTTTCCATCTCCAATTCACCTACACATGAAATAAACTCCATTAAGCACATAAAAAGTGTATTTTTATCATTAACGCACATAAANCCCCCCCCAAGCTAGAGGAGGTGAAGATGTTCTTCATTCCTAGCTTGGATAACAAATAGCTATATTGCATTCTGCTCAAGCCTTTGGTAAGAATATCAGCTTGTTGATCTGCAGTATTGACATAAACAGTGTGGATCAACCCTGACTGGATCTTCTCACGCACAAAATGACAATCGATGTCTATATGTTTGGTCCATTCATGAAAGACAGGATTAGCTGCAATTTGGATTGTTGATTTACTATCACAGTACACAGGAACTGGATTCTGTTGAGCAACCCCTAACTCCTTAAATAAACCAGTAAGCCAAACAATCTCAGCCACTGTTGAGGCAAGGCTCATATATTCTGCTTCAGCAGAACTTCTGGAAATTGTTGACTATTTCTTGGACTTCCATGAAATGAGGGAATCACCAAACTTCACTATATATCATTTTATTGACCTCCTACTGTTGGGGCAAGCTGCCCAATCAGCATCACAGAAGGCTACTAGTGAGCCAAAGTAGTTAGCTTTCATCAACACCCCTAAGCCAGGACAGTTTTTGATATATCTCACAATCCTAAGAGTAGCATCCATATGAGAAGATTTAGGACTGTGCATAAACTGACTCAGTGTTTTAAGTGTAAATGAAATGTACGGCCTAGTGATTGTTAAGTATAGCAGCCTTCAAAGTAATTTTTGGTATGGTCCTGGATCCTCTAATGGAGTATCATCATTTGTAGAGCTTGTGTGTGCATCAAACTCCAATGTGGTCAGCTTGGTATTCAATTCCAAAGGTGAACTATAGGTTTAGAACCTGATAAACCCAGATCATCAATTAACTCCATGCTATACTTCCTCTGATGCATTAAGATCCCTTCTTTACTTCTAGCAAATTCAATTCCCAGGAAATACTTTAGCTCTCAAAAATCTTTGATTTTGAAGCTATCCTGCAGCTGTGATTTAGTCTCCTATATCAGCTCCAAGTTATATCCAGTGATGATAAGATCATCTACATTCACAAGAACTACCACAAGTTGCCCTGAAGATCTCTTGGTGAATAAGGAGTAGTCTAGGTGACTTTGTTGAAATCCTTATGCAAGTCGTGCTGCAGTGAGTTTGATATTCCATTGCCAAGATGCTTGCTTAAGTCCATAGAGTGACTTATGCAATTTACATACCAGTGATATGTTGTTTCTCCCCACAAAACCAGGTGGAATGCACATGAATACCTCTTCAGTTAAATCACCTTGAAGAAAAGCATTGTACACATCCATTTGATGGATGGTCCAGTACTTGGCAGCAGTTAAGGCAATCACACTCCTAACTGTCACTATTTTCACCACTGGTGAAAAGGTTTCCTGGTAATCCAACTCCTCCTTCTGATTATATCCTTTGGATACAAGCCGTGCCTTAAATCTCTCAACCTCTCCAGTTGCCTTGTACTTGATCTTGTATACCCATTTGCACCCTATAGATATTTTCCCAGGAGGCAGTGGTACTATCTCCCAAGTTTTGTAATCCTCAAGTGCCTTTATTTCTGCCTGCATAGCCTTAATCCACCTTTTATCCTTTGCAGCTTCATAGTAGCTATTAGGTTCTTTTTCTGAAGAGAGTTGAGATTGGTAACTTTGATACTTTGGTGACAGTTGATCATAGCATATGACAGCAGCTATTGGATATTTGCAACTGTTACTTTTTGTACCTTTATCAACTCCTACATAGTCCTTGAGCCAAATGGGAGATCTAGAAGTTCTACTTGACTTTCTAGCAACCTCAACAGGTAGTGTACTCAATTCTGGAACTGCAACTGGAACAAAAATTGGAGGATTTGATGCTGGAGGGATTGAATGGTTTGGAGAAGTCTCTGAATGTCCATGATCTGAATTGAGTACTGGGGAACACTCTGGAGTAGGAACAATGGATGAATCTGTGGCAGGAGCTGATGTAGGGTATGGATAACACTCATGATCTATAGTACTATGATCATAGAGTGTTCTCATATTCAAATCATCTAGGAAGGATTGATCAGTTCCCTCCTTTGGGTTTTGGAAAGGAAAAGCATCTTCAAGGAATGTTACATCTCTGCTAATGAAAAATATATTGTGCTCAAGGTCAAGAAGCTTATATCCTTTCTGGAGTGATGCATACCCCAATAGCACACACTTCACAGCTCGAGGCCCAAACTTATCAGTTTTAGGCAATAGTGAAGCAAAATATAAGCACCCTATGATTCTTAAGTGAGATAAAGAAGGATGTCGGCGATACAACATTTCAAAGGGTGACTTGTTACTAGGCACAGTGAATGGAACCCTATTGATAATGTTACAGTTGTCTCAATGCAATCTCCCCAAAATCTGGCTGGTAAATGACCCTGAAATCTGATAGCCCTTGCAATCTCCAAAATGTGTCTATGTCTTCTTTCTACTACCCCATTCTGCTGAGGTGTGTAAGGACATGAACTTTGGTATAAAATCCCATGTAGCTGAAACAATTCCCTACAGTGAGTATTGAAATACTCACTCTCATTATTTGACCTGAACATTTTAACAGACTTCCCAAACTGAGTTTTAACCATAGCAAGAAAATTTTTAAGAATGAAAACTACATCAGATTTCAGTTTTATCAAAAAAATCCAAGTCCATATAATGTAGTCATCCACCAATGTAAGAAAACTTTATTCCATTATAGGTAGAAACCTTGTAAGGTCCCCAAACATCCATATGAATTAGTTGAAAAGCTTCAATACTTCTAGTAGCATTTACTGGAAAAGGCATTCTAGTCTGTCTTGCCAAAGGGAAAATCTCACATCTATGAGCATTATTGAAATCCAAATTGTTTCTGAGACATTGTAGTTTCCTAATAACTGGTAAATGCACATGCCCCATTCTCTTGTGCCATATATCTGGATCTCCTTGCTTCAACACTGTAAATGCCTTGTGACAATGCATCCTTATATGTGACTCCGTTGACATCATGGTGTATAGCCCTTCTTCTTCCCTACCAATCTCCTTCACCCTCCCAGACAAGAGGTCTTGAAATACATAGAATGTGGGAAAGAAGGAAGCAAAACAGTTCAGATCTTTTGTCACCTTGGAGATAGAAAAAAGATTGAACTTGAAGGCAGGGACACATAAGACATTCTTAATAGTGTCACCTCCTGACAATTGACAATCCCCTATGTGTGTAATCTTGGCAGAATCCCTTGTTGGTAGTTGAACCTGTCCTGCATTTTCTGTTTGTATTCCACTGTGCAGCAAACCTTTATTTCCTATCATATGGTTTGACAATCCACTTAGGAATGCTAATGTTATTATAAAGAAAAGTACCTGCCATAGCTGCTTGTTGGTTGATTTCCCAATGCACACGCAAGTGTACGTGGTCGACAAGTAATATAGGATTTTAAGTCCAGATATCGTACCCACAGGGACTTGTGATTAACTATCAACTAAACTAAACTCAAACAAATATTT